>JABWDL010004589.1:0-14145 GCA_015343265.1 Pao palembangensis | reverse complement strand
GTGTGTGTGTGTGTGTGTGTGTGTGTGTGTGTGTGTGTGTGTGTGTGGTGGGGGTGAGGGGCATTGTTATTATTTCTAGGAGAGTTGAGGAGATGATAAATATATAAATCCAAAAGTGTGTTTTTTTTTTTGTAAATTATTTATACAAAAAATAAAATCAATGAAGAATTTCTTTAAATGATTACTAAAAGATCCAAAGTGGCTTAGGCTTCTTGGATGTTGTTGTGCCAAAGATTGGGTGCACACCAAAGATTGGGTGAGATTATATCCATCTAATGGCTCTTGCACACAAGCAATCGCACTTTCTACAGACATAGAGGTCCTTCTATTTCAGGACATATTTGTCAACCACAACATGCATTCTGGCTCTGTCTCAC
Organism: Pao palembangensis; assembly: GCA_015343265.1. Lineage (NCBI taxonomy): Eukaryota > Metazoa > Chordata > Actinopteri > Tetraodontiformes > Tetraodontidae > Pao > Pao palembangensis. Next base: position 13,768 of record JABWDL010004589.1, on the reverse strand, counting down.
ACAAATCAGGACACATTGTCAGATAAAGTGTGTAAACACATGCGACTAGACATTTCAGCATACATAAGAGTATGTAAGTGAATTCAGGGTGTGAAGGAGGACTTGACAGTGACAGCGTAGAAACATGGACAAATCCACTGCTGAGACAGTATAACATTGATGCTAAAAGCTTATTCTGGTTCCTATTCTTGGAGATCACACATTTAAGTCAAAGTTGTGCTTAAAGCACACAGCATGTGACATCAGATGGTCTGGAACATGACACAAAACAAGACCACTGTTGAAAAGCACAACTAAAGGAAACACACTTCATTTAGAAGTTTGTGGAATTCTTATTTCAGTCAAAGTTTCATCAAAAGTGTGGTTTTTGAATCACACACGTAAATGATACATACATTATATCACTTCAAAAATGAAAAAGATTAATGATAAAAAATAATTATGTCAGAAATGATCTCAGAAATACATAAATACAAAAATCCCTAATGTTTAGCCTCTGACTTTCTGCAACGACAGCAGCTTATTGGTCAATTCTGAAACAAACAAATGTGGAAATAAACCTGAGATGAAGGTTTGGGTTATAACAACATGACAACAGTCCTCACTCTAAATGGTTAAACTGCCTGTTCATTTATTTGGAGACATGGACAGATGCATCAAGGGTCAAGCTAGCTCCATCATCTCATCGACTTGGGGAGCAGTTCCCACCGGGGTAGGTGAGTTCAGTGGACAACATTAAGAAGGTTTGTAGACTTACCTGTCTGGCATCTGGAACACGTGCTTTTCTTCTGACTGTCCCTATGTTTCAAAAAGAGACTGAAAAAACTGTATGTTTCTCTCCAACTTGTCTCTTTCTGCAAGTCAGTCTTCCTCAAGTAACTTAAAAATTCAATTATTACCAGCAACACATCAAAATATATAAATGCAACCAGTGAATTGTCGGACCGGGTCGGGGGTGTCCATCCCAGTCTTGCCAGGTTCACAATCCAGCAGGTATGTAGGTAGAATTCTGTTGGTATAATGCCCTTGAAGCTGTGATAGTCAAAATAACAAGCTTCTTTGCCATAATACCTAAAAGTTACTTGTATCAAACTTTGAATGTATGCAAATGAACACAATATGTGATATTATTATTTCCATAATTCATACAGAGATAACCACCAATGGGAGGCCATCCCATGCACTAACTTCAGTCTTTACATGTATTTCCATTGCCAACAGTAAGGATATGATAATGTCACAACAATGACGTCCCTGAATAGCAGCATTTTCTCCTATTTTCTCTCATTTTGGCTGTTTAAGGTTAATTCAATTTTGTTAATTAGAATTGTTTAGTTCTTCTCAGCAATAATAAAAGATACATGCATCTTCCTTGGAATCATGTCCACAAATGTTTGGTTCTTCATCTATTGTTGTGTGTATTTACAGTATGCTCTCTATTACTCTTCAAGTCCTTGCCCAGGTAGCTGTTTTCCACTAAATGAACAGTGTTTATAGATGTCATCACATGCCTGATTTTCAACAACAGTGTGGGCCATGAAAGTCAACGGGAACTGTCAGAGGTTCTGGCTCACAAACCAGCCCTGACATATGATGTTTGGGGTGCAATTTTTATTCCTCTTTCAGGGGCCGACAATCCAGATATAATAAGATGTTGGCAGTGGAAAAGGAAAACAACTGGTGGGTGCATTTACACTGTGGTTGTATGGATGTACTGTATGTTAGAGTTGATTGAGTGATATGCCATCAATCCTGCCTTCATGTGGAAAAGTGGAAAAAAAAAATAAAATCAAAAAAACAGAATCTGGAAAGAACGCAGGAACAGAAAATGGATGGACGGAATCTGGAAAGAAGACCAGAGATGGAGCACAACATGAGACAAGATGTGATGGTAAATGTTAATGACACACATTTTCACATGGAGAGGGGTGCCTGTTTAAAGGACAGGCCTTGAATTCTTTGTGGATGTTAACATTTCTAAATCAGGCAAAATCTGTTTTAATTAATCTGTTGATCAATAGCAATTAATAAAACACCTCAGTCATATAAACAGATCAGTCAATATCACAGAGAAAATGAATTCTGTCAAACCGGAAACCAGGAATGCTAATGCGATATTTTAGCCCTATACTAAATGAAGTAAATGTCAAGTCATTAAATGGTCATAAAGCACCCATAATGCATCTGACTTTATGAACAGGGATATGTTTTTACATCTTTACATTCTTGCATCACCAATTGTGATACTATAGATGCTATATATGAGAATATACAGTTTTATAAATGACAGCATCATAGTTGAAAGGCATCCTGTAGTGGGTGTGGAGATTAGATTCGACTAGGCAGCATATTTAAGAGAATGTTAGCCCTTATATTTTCACCTGCCCCCCTTTTGTGGCACCACTTTTCCTGTGCAGACAGAGACAGAAGAAGGAAAGAAATTTCTCCATTGCTGAGGCAGTCAGGCAGGAGACAGGAGAGAGAAAGAATAAATCAGCTCCAGTCTAGTCTCTAGTGACCACCCGCAGCCAGAGAATAGTCTAATAAAGCAGAGTGTGGTGAGGATAGCGAGTGTGAGCAAAGGCTCGGACGTTAGAGGAATAATGTCCTTTTACTATAAGTCCCCCTGCAGCCAAACCCAGTGTGCCATCTCACTGTAGCTCCCAAAGTACAGACCCTTCAATTAACTCATGTAGAGAACATGAGTTAATCTCTCTTTCCCCCCTCGTTCCCTCTGTCTCTGTCTCTGTCTCTCTCTGTCACTCTCTCTCTCGCTGTCTAAGGTGAGTGAGAAGCTGAGGACGAATCGATTTTCGATTCAGCTTTTTTGCAGTTTTCTGTTGGAAAACTTGTAGGTGATTGTGTGATTGTGTGTATGATTGTCTTCTTTATTTTGGTTGTTAAAAGGGTATTTTGGATTAGGTTGCATGTATGAGTGAGTGTGTGTGTCTGGCCACATTTGTTTGGCACTATGCCGGTTGTTGGGACTGCACCTGCAGAGTTTGAGAAGTTGACTCGCTGTCATGCGGTCAAACTCAACCCCGCGGTGCAGTGCTCAATGGAGGAGGCTGCTCTTGTAGTAGGAGACGTTGTGGATCACGAGAGTGTTAAATCTGTGTCGCAGATGAACGGGGCGATTGTGTTGTTTCTTGATAGCATGGCTAAGGTTAGCGAGCTGGTGGAGAAGGGAGTAGTCATACAAGACACTTTCACCACCATCTCCCCACTCACTAACCCAGTCACTAAAGTGATGATATCCAATGCACCCTGTTCATCAAGAATGAGTCAGTGGTGAAGGAGCTGTCCCGGTATGGGCAGCTGGTCTCCCCCATCAGGATGGTATCACTGGGCTGCAAATCACCGAAGCTCAAACACGCTGTTTGCCACAGAAGACAGGTAATGATGATTCTAAAAGACACAGAAAGCCACCTAAGCCTGTCCTTCTCTTTAAACATCGATGGGTATAATTATGTGGTGTGTGCGTCCTCGGAGAATATGAGGTGTTTTGGCTGTGGAGCGGAGGAACATCAGGTCCACTCCTGCCCCGAGAAATGTGGAGCTCAATCGGCTCAGCCTGCCATGGCTGCTGCCACTGGTGGGGCTGCGAGTGAGGTTCCATGGTCTTTTGCTGCTGCTGTGGCTGGCCCGGCCCCAGCTTCAACAGCGGTGTTGGTTCATTCTGCCGTCGTTGCGGAGCCGGTGGCTCTGTTCTGATGGCGGCGGTTGCAAAGGGGGCTCCCAACACTGCGGAGTCGCCCTCGGACGTGAAGGATCCAGTTGCGTGGAAAACACTAGTTCCCGAGACATCAGTTCATCCATCAGTGGATGAACCTGTGGTTTCACAATCTAGCAGTGAGAACGAACAGCCAATGGTTGACATTAAGGTTGTCAGAAATAAAAAAAGGAAACAATGGTTGAATATATGTCTGATGATGATTTAATGAAAATCTCACAAAAAAGGAAGAACACTGATTTAGGGCAAAAAAAATAAGTCAAAAAAGGCAAATAAGGAGGTACCGGTGTTGGCTGAGCCAGAGAGTGACTTCTCCCAGTCTCAGGACAACGCTGGACCGGTTTACTCCCTGGTCCAAATTAAAACGTTCCCGGAGCAGACCAAAGGAGCCTGGCTGCCGAATGTTGGGGAGTTTTTCCCTGACTTACTTTCCATTGTCAGGTCAGCTCGGGTTTTAACCAGGAAGTCATCAGGGAAAAGCAGTAAGGAACTTTTAAATGACCAGGAGATCTATCGCCTAAGAAAACTGGCTTTAAGGGTAAAAAAACAACTCATCAATGATGATGATGGCTTTTAGATTTTTTTTTTTACCTTTTAATAAATGCTTTCATTGCTGTTATTTATTTTTTAACAATGTGTGATTTTAATATCAGCAACCTAAATCTTAATAGAGCTAGGACTGATTTTAAAAGAGCTGCTCTTTTTAGATTAAAAGACATTAAAAATAGTGATATTATGCTTGTTCAAGAAACCCACAGCTATCCAAACAATGAAAATGAATGGATAAGAGCTTTTAATGGGAAGGTCATTTTAAGTCACAGGTCCAGTCTGAGCATGGGGGGTGATGTTCCTTTGCTAGGAGGTTTCTACCTGTCTCTTTTACTGTGGATGAAGTCATTCTTGGTGTTTTACTGAAAGAAAAAGCTGTTTTTGAAAATGTGAAATTTGTCCTTTTTTGCTGCCACTATCCCAGTGGAGAGGATAGCATGTTTAAGCATTTTAAGTGACCGTATAACAAACTCTGTAGATGATGGTTTTATGTTTTTAGGGGGGATTTTAACTGCACTGAGAATCCTCACCTAGACAGGAACCATCCTGAGCCACACCCAGCCCACACACTCGGACAGCTGACAGAGTCGGGAGCTACCCGATGTTTTCAGGACTTTTAACTTGAAGAGAAGACAGTACACTTATAGTCACAGTAGGGGAATGGTTTTATCCTTAGCCAGACTGGACCATTTTTATTGTTTTAAACACCATTTAAATATTTTTAAGAGGTGTTTAATTAATCTTGTGGGTTTTAGTGATTGTTGTCTTGTGTCTTGTCATGTTTTTATGAAGAATGTCTGGGTTAAGAGTGCTTATTGGCATTTTAACACCATTCTTTTAAATGACCAGTCTTTTAAAAACGCTTTTAAACTCTTCTGGTTGTTCCACAGAGAGAGCAGGCCTGCCGTCACCAATTTTACAGCAGTGGTGGAACTTTGGTAAAGTCCAAGTGAAGCAGCTCTGCCAGCAGCTGACTCATGGTGTCACTAAGGAGTTGACGAGGAAAATTAAAGATCTGGAGGGGCAGGTAGAAGCGCTAAGCTTTTCAGCTGCTTCTACATAAAACAGGGGGCTACTAAATACCCTCAAGTCTAAAAAGTTGACTTTGGCCAACCTGTTGGGCATCAGCAAAGGTCGCTCTGGTCAGGTCCCGGTTTATGAACGTTTCCCAGATGGATGCTCCCTCCCGCTTTTTCTTTGGGCTAGAGAAGAAGAACGCACAAAGCAAGATCATTCACTCCTTACGTACGGGTAGCTGCTCCGAAATCTCAGATTCATCTGCAATCAGGAAGTATGCTTCTGATTTCTATAAAAACCTCTATAGGAGTGAGTGGTCAAGTAATCCAGATGTGCAAGACAGCTTCTTCAGGGGTCTCCCTCAGGTCAGTGACGACACCAACACAGGGCTGTCAGCAGAGATAACCCTGCAAGAACTCCATGCCGCCACCTTAAGTCTGCAAAATGGCAGGGCTCCAGGGATAGACAGCCTGCCAGCTGAATTCTATAAGTGTTTCTGGGACGTCATCGGTGGTGACCTGCTGGAGGTGGTCTCAGAGCCCGAAAGCGGACAGACTGCCCCTGAGCTGCAGAAGGGCTGTCATTACCCTGCTGCCAAAGAAGGGAGACCCACAGGACATAAAGAACTGGAGGCTGGTGCCCCTGCTGTGCACGGATTACAAAATCCTGTCCAAAGCTCTGGCCCTTAGACTGAGGGAGGTGATGTCCATCATTCACCCTGACAGACCTACTGTGTGCCCAACAGGTTCGTCAGTGACAATGTCACTCTAATTAGAGATATCTTGGAACTCTCCAGTTCATTGGCCACACACACTGGTCTTATTTCCATAAACCAAGAAAAGGCTTTTGACCGGGTTGAACACCAGTACCTGTGGCAGACTGGCTGGCTTCGGGTTCAACTCTGGCTTTATAGCCATGGTCCGAGCGCTCTATAGTGACATTGCGAGTGTTCTAAAAATTAATGGTGGGCTGAGCGCTCCTATTGAGATCCAGAGAGGGGTGAGGCAGGGCTGCTCTCTCTGGGATGTTATATGCAATAGCCATCGAGCCTCTGTTGCACAAATTGCAACAAAAATTAGCTGGCATACATTTACCTCAGTGCCCCGTACTGAGGTACTTTTAAGTTGTCTGTTTATGCTGATGATCTTATCGTTTTAACCAGTTCACAACAAGACATTGATGTTTTAACCAATACTGTTAATGAATTTGGTTTTATTTCATCAACTGGGGAAAGAGCAAGGCTCTGATGTCTGGAGGGGGGATGGGAGGAGGTCTCACATTACCCAGTGGTCTCCAGTGGAAGAGAGGAGGACTGCGCTACCTTGGGGTCTTCCTGGGGGAGGAAGATTTTATGAAAACAATGTCAGGAACCTGTCAGGAACCTGTCAGGAACCTGTCAGGAACCTGTCGCCCACACAGGTGCGCGGTAATACCCGTTTGCTCCACCAGGGGGCGGTCTGGTCCAGGTTCCCGCGGAGGAGAGACGCACCTGCAGTGAATCAGTCGTCAACTAGCCTATTTAAGGACCTATTTTAATTTTTTCTGAGACGAGGGAGAAACATATCCAGCAGATACGACTCGTCTTACAACGCCTACTGGAGAATCGGCTGTTCGTGAAGCCCGAGAAATACGAGTTCCACACCACATCGGTTTCATTCTTGGGATTCGTGATACAGCCCGGACAGCTCGTTCCAGATCCTGCCAAAGTCGCAGCAGTAGCGGAATGGCCTACTCCTTCTTCCCGGAGACACCTCCAACGGTTCCTGGGGTTCGCTAATTTTTACCGCCGCTTCATACGAGATTACAGTAAAGTGGCGGCCCCACTCACCCGCCTCACATCCACAGCCAGACAGTTTCAGTGGTCCGACGAGGCGGAGGCGGCTTTTACCAGATTGAAGACGTTATTTACATCTGCACCGATTCTCTCTCATCCAGATCCCAGCCGTCAGTTCGTGGTGGAGGTGGACGCCTCTGACATAGGCGTCGGAGCGGTGCTCTCACAGCGGAACCTCGGGGACCAGAAGCTCCACCCCTGCGCCTTCTTCAGCCGGCGCCTCTTACCTGCGGAGGTAAATTACGACGTGGGTAACCGGGAACTTGCCCTTCAGGAGTGGCGCCACTGGCTGGAGGGTTCGGCAGTCCCGTTTGTGGTATGGACCGATCACAGAAATCTGGCTTACCTGCGCAGCGCTAAGCGGCTGAATTCGCGACAGGCGCGATGGGTGCTGTTTCTTGGTCGCTTCAATTTTACGCTTACGTGAAGCCCGACGCGCTGTCACGCCAATTTGCAGCAGACGCGCCGGATCCCAGCCCTCCGTCCATCCTGCCTCCAGGCTGCATGGTGGGTACCATGGTCTGGCGGCTGGAGGGGAGAGTCCGCGAGGAACAGCACGCCGGACCGATCCCCGCAGAGACGCCAGCTGATAGACTGTTTGTCCCTAATTCAGCTCGCTCGGAGGTCCTGCAATGGGCGCACTCCTCCAGACTTGCCTGCCACCCGGGTCTCGCGCGGACGCTCCACCTCCTTCGACAGCGTTTCTGGTGGCCGACCATGACGCAGGACACACGGACCTACATAGCCGCCTGTTCGGTGTGCGCCAGGGGAAAGACATCCCACCAGCGTCCAGCACGTCTGCTCAACCCTCTCCCTATCCCCCACCGCCCATGGTCACACATTGCGATAGACTTCATAACCGCTCTCCCCCCATCCAACGGACACACCGTCATTCTAACCGTAGTTGACCGGTTCTCCAAGGCGGCACACTTTGTACCCCTCATCAAACTCCCGACGGCCACAGAGACGGGAGCTCTCCTGGTCTCCCACGTCTTCCGTCTGCACGGGATCCCGAGAGACATCGTGTTGGACCGGGGTCCACAATTCACATCCCGAGCGTGGAGATCATTCTGCTCCGCCCTGGGCATATCGGTGAGTTTATCCTCAGGCTACCACCCGCAATCAAACGGGCAGTCCGAGAGGACCAACCAGAGCCTCGAGAACGCGCTCCGATGCGTCTCAGCGAAGAACCCAGCATCATGGGCTTCCTTCCTTCCGTGGGTGGAGTACGCCCACAACTCACTGGTGTCAGCTGCTTCAGGCGCGTCTCCATTTATGGCATCGCTGGGCTACCAGCCCCCCCTTTTCGACTATCAGGAGAAGGAGGTGGCGGTCCCATCGGTACGCGCGAACATGCGCCGCTGCAGAGGAGTGTGGAGACAGGTCCGCGCTGCGCTTACGCGCTCTTCCCTCCGGACCCAAGAGCAGGCAAACCGCCGTAGATCCCCAACACCGACCTACAAGCCAGGTCAGAAGGTCTGGCTCTCGGCAAAGGACCTTCCCCTCCAGGTCGACTGCAAGAAGCTGGCACCTAGATTCGTGGGTCCTTTCGAGGTAGACCGCATGATCAACACCACAGCGGTGCGTCTCCGCCTACCAGCGTCCCTCAAGGTCCACCCCACCTTCCACGTCTCCCGGGTGAAACCGGTCCAGGAGTCAGAGCTGGCTCCGCCACAAGACTCCCCCCCTCCCCCCCGGAGCATCGAGGGAGGCCCAGCATTCACGGTGCGGCGCATTCTGGACGTCCGCCGGCTGGGGCTGGCAGTACCTGGTGGACTGGGAGGGATACGGACCAGAGAAGAGATCCTGGGTTCCTCGCCGCTTTATCTTGGACCAGGCCCTCCTACGCACCTTCTACAGGGATCATCCGGAGAAACCGGGTAGGGCGCCAGGAGACGCCCGTTAAAGGGGGGGCACTGTCAGGAACCTGTCAGGAACCTGTCAGGAACCTGTCAGGAACCTGTCGCCCACACAGGTGCGTGGTAATACCCGTTCGCTCCACCAGGGGGCGGTCTGGTCCGGGTTCCCGCGGAGGAGAGACGCACCTGCGGTGAATCAGTCGTCAACTAGCCTATTTAAGGACCTGCCACCGGTTCACCACTGTCTGATAGTTACGTCGTTAGAGCGAGCTCACAAATCCATGTTGGATTAACCCTGGAAGTACTCTCTTTTCAGGTCGGTCTTCCTCACCGCCTCCAAGGATCGCCTCGCCGCTCTCCAGGAGGACGGAGTTCTAATTAGCCTGCCGTAGAGGAACCTACCTACGCAGACACCAGATTAGTCTGGGTTTTTTCTGTTGTTCTTTTCATCCTCCCCTGTGGAGCGTTTTGTGTTCGTCACCTTCTCCAACGTGTTAACCTAAATAAAAGAGGTTTTCCGCTCACGCAGTGCCTTGCCTTCTGCATTTGGGTCCTCAACGCACCCAAAAACATAACAAACAAACTGGGAAGACTCCCTTGAGAGAGTTAAAGGTCGGCTGGAGAAGTGGAATGGCTTCTCCCAAAGATGTCCTTCAGAGGTAGGACATTAATTGTTTTAATTTAATTTGGTCTCCTCCTCCCTGTGGCACAGAATGATGTTTGTTGACCCTCCGGCTCCCCTCCTTAGTCAAATTTAAAAGGTTTTAGTTGATTTTATTTGGGACAAACTACACTGGATTCCACAGAGTGTCCTTTTTCTCCCCAAAGATGAGGGAGGTCAGGGTTTGGTCCATCTGGCGAGTAGGGGCACTGCTTTTCGTCTGCAGTTCTTGCAGCGCTTATTAACTGGGTCAAAGGACTTTCTGTGGGGACCGTTGTCCTGTTGTATTCTACAGCATTTTAATGGCCTTGGTCAATGGCCTTGGTCAAGATTTTAATTTTTTTAATGAACACATCAAAAATGAATGCATCTCCTCTGCCTTGTTTTTATAAGAGTGTTTTTAAGGTGTGGAATATGGTCATTAAAGAAAGGAGGGAGCAGGCGGAATCGGCATACTAACTCCAGCAAGAGCCGGTTTTATGGGGGACTAAGTTGAACCTTCCCAGCTGGACAGGAGAGACGATGGCCAGGAGAATGGCGACTGCGAGAATTGTCACACTGGGCCAGGTGGTGGCGCTGACGGGCCCCCAGATGGACGACCCCTCTGGCCTTACTGCTCGGCTAAGACTAAGTTCACTAAGGATTACACAAAAACTGCTGGACTACTGGAAGGCTTAACTTTCATGCCATGACCGCCTGCTACTGACCTCACTGACCATCCACAGGCATGGTGGTGGAGGAGGAACCTTTCCTGCCTTTTTCCTGGCACTGGATTTTAAAGACTGCTCTGGTCCCTTGCTTAAAAATTCTTCTTTTGTTTCTCTACAAGACACATCAGGAAAAACGATATATAAAATGCCTTTGAAGACCATAAACAGGCAAAAACTGAACCAGAGTGCTGACGCGCCATGGAGGAGATACTTGGACCTAGCTCCAGCCTGCAGAGGGAGGAGGGCATTGTATAAGCCTCCACTCTCCAAGAGACACCCTGACCTCCACTGGAGAGTCCTTCACGGTATCTATCCAGTCAACTCCTTCGTGTCAACTATTAATGAAACGGTGGACGACAAGTGTACTTTCTGTGACCATATAGTGACAATTTTTCACTGTTTTTATGAATGTCAGTGTCTTTCACCATTGTTTTTATTTCTACAAGTCGTTTTTACAAAGTGTGGGGAACTTTTTAACAAGCAGTTTTTTATTCTTGGTTTTAGATACACACGTCATCAAGTGTCAGCTTTTAAACTTTGTTTTAGGACAGGCCAAGATGGCAGTGTAAGCCATAAGAAGAAGGTAGTGGAAGGTTTTATTGTTGAACCAGTCGCTGTGTAGGTAAATATGATCAAGTCCAGACTCCTCATTGATTTTAATTTTTACATGGCAACTGGAGATCTGGACTTATTAGAGCAAGAGTGGTGTTTTAATCATGTTTGTTTTCTGGCGAATGATTCTTTGCAGTTTGGAGATGCACTCACGTGAATTATTTATTTATTTATTTATTTTTATTCATTTTTTTTATTTCCCTATATATTTATTCCGACTTTGACTGTGGTTGAAAACATAAATGTTATGTGTTCATTGTAAGAGTGGCAAATAAAGCTTGTTTCAAAATTCAAATTCTCTCTCTCACTCTCTCTCTCTCTCTCTCTCTCTTGCTCTCTCTCAACACACACACATATACACACACGGACATCCTTGTTCTTCTGTCTTTATGACTACTTTCATAGGCACAATGTATTACCCAGCTCCATACCCTAACCCTAATCAACCAAACTAACCCCCTGACCCTAACAATAACCCCAATTCTAACTCCAACCTTGAAACCAATTCTTAATTCTTTCGTAGTTTTAGCAGGAATTAAGGACATTTTGAGCAGTCAAATGCCCTTAATTCCTAAAAGATGTCCTTACTTTCCCAGTAGAATGAGTACTTTAGTAGCAAGTACAGGAACTCGTGCGCATGCGTGCGCACACACACACACACACACACATTTATTTATTTCAATGAATGTCATTGAAATAAATGCCACAGTTTTGCTGCAGCATAAATGCTGGTGGTAGGAGTGGTAAAAATGTAACTGATGTTTGCAGTTTATGGTAGAAAAGTGTTTCTCTCACTGTTTCCCTCTCTTCAATGTATACATTCACATTTTTACTCAGGCCCATCGCTCCCTGAGCTGTTTCATCTTATTCAAGTTTTTTTGTAGGCAACCATTTTTTTCCATCAAAGAGGGAAAGCAAAGTGAAACAGAGAGAGAATACCAGCCATGGTGAGCCCATGTCCAGGGCCTTGTGATGGTTACCAGACTTGCGAATCCCTCAACACAGTCAAACACATGCACATAGACAACTCATACAGACACACACACACACACACACACACACACACACACACACACACAGAAACAAACACACAATCCATTTTTATTGCATTTGGGTCTGCTGCAGTGTATGTCCTTCCCTCTCTTAGTGCCCCACACACACTGCACTCGAAAAACAAAAATCTATATTATCGACCAGCCAGTGTCACCACAATTATTCTTTTGAAACAGCCATTGAAAACGAATTACATCTGCACTGTGTTTTCATCCGATTGCTCTGGGTGAGCAATGCTTACTGGCTGGGTTGGGTTTCCCTTCAACCCACAGACCCCCCTTCCTCCAGGTTTACTGTCTGGCATGGTGCAGCTAATGATTGGTCTCAGTCTACATGACTGTGTTCTGTAGGATGGTCTGACATTTTTGTAAAAATTAAGAGAATTTTTTTTTATGGCATAGGATAGCAAAGATTTACATGAGACAGTCACATATTTAAATAAATTTTTTTGCATTGCTTATAATTCGAAAAGGATTAACTCCAGTACCTTTTTGAGCTCACTGACTTTTGGCAATTTTACCATCAAATGCAGAGTTTATTTGCATATACCCAATATCATTTGTTAATTAATTCATTATCAATGAATTAATCTTGAAAAATAGGTACTTATTCAACAGAGATGTAGGTTGAGGCCACACAGAGTTTCTCCAGAATCCATACACCTCTGCTCTGGTTCCCTGACAAAACTGGAACAGAATATAAATCTTACTGTGGAATGTTGGATAGAGCCTACTACAACAAAGGTTTGAACTTTTTCACAAGTATAGATAGGCTTACAGATATGAAGCCACAGGTTAAACTGATCAACCTTCCTGTTTTTGTATGTTTATTTCAATCCTTGCAGCTCCACTGCATTTAAGGTCTTTAAAAACCACATTACTGATAAAATTTCAAAGCTGTGATTTCACCTAGAGTAGCACAGCTAGGTCATGATTCCTTTTTTATTAACTCAGCTCAGCATTGGAAAATGTATATGCATCCACCATGTATGAGGAGGTAACTGAGTTAAGTTTAAACAAACATTTCTGTTTATGAGATTTTCTGCCAATCAAAAAGAACAAAAAAAAGAAAATCCAAAATAAAACACATACTGTAGCCTATATGGAAAACATAATATTTCTGATATGATGGTGTGGCTATGATATTCACATTTTGCCTTTCCGTATGGACAGTACTTTGTTAGTGGCGTTGACAAGCTCATTGATTATTTTGGGAAAGCCATACTGAGCAGAAATACCACTGGCCCACTTTGGTCCCGCCAATACTACATCAAACCCTGTTAGCCCATCTAACAGCATTAGCTCTCTGAGCTGCCATGCAGAGGCTGCATCCCACCCCCTCAGTCCAGTGGTGCCATGTGACAATGGAAGCGAAAAAAAGCAACTAATATCCAGCCAGTACAGTAATTAATCCTGGTTTGGCTTTTCTCAGTCAAGTACAGCAAAGGCTAGAAGGCAGGATCCCTTTGTTAAGCTCTGACCACACAAGTCACCTCACTCTCCCTCCCAAAGCGGGGAAACGCCAACTTTGGAGTATTAAGAAAACCAATAGCCTTGTTGACATGAACACGGAGGCCTAACCCCCGCAGCCTCCTCATATGAAGCATTGATTTTTCTGTCCAGCTGCAACACTAAGCCCATTCATTCTCTATGGCCAAACCCAAGATGATTTGCGCAGATATGAACGCCTCACAAACACACACACACACACACACACACACACACACACACACACACACAC
>JABWDL010004588.1:0-13166 GCA_015343265.1 Pao palembangensis | reverse complement strand
TCTCTATATAGCTGTGTGTGTGTAGGTGTGTGTGTGTGTGTGTGTGTATAACTCAGAATGGATGAGTAGACAGGAGAGTGGAAATGTGTGTAGTGAGAATAAAAGGAAATTATTATGCCCACCTGTGTTCAATACCAGGTGAGCTCACTTCTTCACCCAACACAACCATTCTTTGTCTGTGAACACACACACATCCTTGTACTTCTATCTTTGTGAGGACTTTTATAAGCATGATGTATTACCCAGCTCCTTACCCTAACCATCACATTTAAAGTCTATACCCTAAGCCCTACCCTAACCTAAATCCTATTGTAACCCTAAACAAAACTAAGTTCTAACAAACAGGCCTTTGAACTTGTGAGAACCAGCCAAAATGTCCTCACTTCCCAAAAATGTCCTCACTTTGCTAGGAGAATGCAGGTTTTGTACTCTCAATGTAGCAAATACAAGAACACAAACAAAACAGCCACACAAGCTTATCAGTATACAATCACAATCTGCATTTCAATGCCAATCATGAAAAATACATGAGGTAAAAATATATTTATTTACTGGTTTGTAATATACTGTAATTTAATTTCTTTATATTATTATTATTATTATTATTATTATTATTATTATTATTATTATTATTAATAATAATAATAATAATAATAATAATAATAATAATAATAATATAACATTTTATTAAGCGCCTTTTGGATCCTCAAGGTCGCTATAAATAAAACACATGAAATCGGCAATAAAAGATCGACAATTGTCGGAGTTTATGGAGGGTTTTGAGAGAAAAGGGAGTTGCAGTAGTTTACACAGGAGGTTACAAGGGAGTTTATAAGGATGGTGGTTGAGATGGGTGTGAAAGAGGGGTGGAGGTGGTTGATATTGCGTAGGTGGAAATAGGCAGTCTTGGAGGCATGGTTGATGTGGACCTGAAGGGAGAGGGTGGAGTATAGGATGACACCAAGGCTCTTGATCTGTGATGAGGAGGATATCGAGGTGTTGTTGACCAACAGGGTAAAGTTATGGGAGGTGACCAAAGATTTGGTCCCAACCAGGATTTCAGTTTTGTTGGTGTTTAATTGGAGGAGATTTGAAGGAAACCAAGCTTGGAGGTGGTTCAGACAGTTGAGAAGGAAGGGGAAGAGGGAAGAAGAAAATGGTGAGATGGAGAGGTATTGGGTGTCGTCAGTGTAGTAGTGGAAAGAAATGTGTTTTTTGAAGATCTGTCCAAGAGGGAGAATGTAAATAAGGAACAGTAAGGGTCCAAGGACTGAACCTTGGGGGACCCCTGAGGTGACTGGGGAGGGACGCGAGCTGTGGGAACTTAGTTTAATGAACTGGGAGCGTGCAGCGAGGTAGGAGGTGAACCAGTTTAGTGGTATGCCCATGATACCAATGCTGGTGAGTCTGTCCAGGAGGATGTAGTGGGAGACTGTGTTGAATGCAGCTATGAGGTCGAGTAAGATTAGAATTGCCAGGGAACCAGAGCCAGTGGCAAGAAGGAGATCATTCGATGAGGGCTCGATGATGACACTACAATTCACATTAAAATAAAAACAATGACAATTTCTATCTGTTGATATGATTTAAAAAAAAGTCATGTTTGACCCCTAATGTCCACTTTATGCTGTTTGCCAGAGCCCATTTTAGATTCATTTCTTAGAATCTGAGGATTACAGCTTTAGTGCCTAATCTGATGTACCTCAATTTATCCATTCCTTTAATTAAATTATAAACTCTCCACTAAGCTCCCCAGATAAGGGGAGCTGCTATCCAAAGGAGAAATGTTTTGCTCAGGTTTGCTCTGAACTATACAGTGCAGATCATCTTTGGTGGTTTATATTTATGGCATATTCTTGAGGGCTACTTAATCTAGCATTTATCACTTCTTCATTTAAAAAATAGAAAAGAAAAGTGTTTAGCACAAGTCAATATCATGTGAATTTCTAAAAGTGTAATTTTCTTTTCTTAAGCTTAAACACAGAAGTAAACATATAGTAGAGATATATGCAGACAAATGTACTACAGGCCCAAAGAAAAAAGGTGAGCCTGAAAAGTAGGCGGTGACAGGCTGATTGATCCCTTGGTGAAAATGGGCGATATTCCACCAACATTGATATCAATAAAGACTCAGGCTAGAGGATTTTCAGGGTCTACTTTTGTTTCTCTTCTGAGGAGAGCCAAGAAAAATCTATAGACAATTGATGGTGTCTGGGAGAAAGGCTTTATTGGAGTATATCAAATCAACATATTGAAAAAGGGAAAGTTTGCCCTGTGAATTAGTCTGTTTTAGTCAAAGATGAGTGTGAGAGATAGATGAGGCCATGTCTGAAATCACAGAAAATAGAGGATATGTATGTAGTAAAGGCAAAGTGTGTTGTGTTTGATGGATTGGCATGGATGAAGAGTATTTCTGCTTATTTTACAGTTGTAGTAGTGAATGACAAAACACTGCTGCTTCTACCTTTGACAAGTAACAGCGCTAATCAAAAGTGGGAACTATGTTGCTGTTGATATTTCTCTATCTGAAAAACAAAAAACTTTAATCTGTGTTACTCACCATATATCTGCTACAACAGTGTTTCTAAAACTTTTTCAGACCAAGGACCACTTAACCCATAAATAAACACCCATGGACCACCTGACTTTAAATAGCCCCCAAAACAATATGCTACATTACAATCGGGTGCTGGTATGACAGATGCATCAGGGAATATACAGTGAAGTAAATTATTTAAATCTTGGGAGGACCAAGCCAAGCTTTACCAATATAATTTTTTTTTTTTTGTAAAAGGTGCTATATAAATAAAATTGAATTGAATTGAATCATAGTCTCTGTACTCACTCAGTTTTTTCTCTGTCCATCTTAATGTGAAGAATGGTTCTGCTTTTTCTGAGCCATCACTGAAGCTATGTATGGCTCCAAACTGGAGAGTTTCAGTCTCGTATCATAGTAAACATTAATCTGGTTGCGTTGTTTTGTTTTCAGGCCAAGTGTTGAAAACTTCACAATTGTAGGTGGTTAGAAATGGCATCAACAGCTTCAGAGCAGAGCCAGCCAGCTCAGGATGCTCAGGTTAGATGTGAAGCCAAAACTCAGTCAAACGTTTCTCCCATCCATCCATGCATCCATCTTTTTCCGCTTATCCAAGGAGGAGTCCGGGAGACATCTTGACTAAATGCCCGAGCCACCTCATCTGGCTCCTCTCAACGTGGAGGAGCAACGGCTCTACTTTGAGCTCCTCCTGGATGGCAGAGCTTCTCACCCTATCTCTAAGGAAGAGCCCAGCCACCCTACGGAGGAAACTCATTTCGGCCGCTTGTACCCGCGATCTTGTTCTTTTGGTCATTACCCAAAGCCTTTTGGATCAGCTTTTTCCACCCCCGGGGACCTGCCACCGAGGAGTTTTTTGACCACCTCGGCAACCTCAGCCCCGGAGATAAGAGAACCCACCCCCGAGTCCCCAGGCCCTGCCTCCTCACCGGAAGGCGCGCCGGTGGGATTGAGGAGGTCTTCGAAGTATTCCTTCCACCGATCCACAACATCCTGACGTACTGTCTCCCTCTCCTCAGATGCCAAATGGTGGTCCAGAACCTTTTCGAAGCCATCTAGAAGTCATTCTCCATGGCCTCACCGAACTCTTCCCATGCCCGGGACTTTGCCTCAGGGACCACCGTAGCTGCACTCCACTTGGCCTGCCGGTACTCGTCTGCTGCCTCAGGAGTCCCACAGGCCAAAAAGGCCCGATACGACTCCTTCTACAGTGTGACAGCATCCCTCACCGCCGGTGTCCACCAGCGGGTTTGGGTATTGCCGCCACGACAGGCACCAACCACCTTACAGCCACAGCACCAGTCGGCCGCCTCAACAATGGAGGCATGGAACATGGTCTACTCGGACTCAAGTCCCCCGCCTCCCCCGGGACATGGTCGAAGCTCTCCTGGAGATGGGAGTTGAAGCTCCTTCTGACAGGAGACTCTGCCAGGCATTCCCAGCAGACCTTCACAGTAAGTTCGGGTCTGCCGGGTCTGTCCGGCATCCTCCCCCACCCTCGGAGCCAACTCACCACCAGGTGGTGATCGATTGACAGCTCCGCCCCTCTCTTCACTCGGGTGTCCAGGACATGCGGCCGCAAATCCGATGACACGACCACAAAGTCGATCATCAAACTGCGGCATAAGGTGTCCTGGTGCCAAGTGCACATATGGGCACCTTTATTCCTTAACACCTTTATTCCTTCCTTTAGTCCATAACAAACATGGTGTTCATTATGGACAATCTGTGATGAGCACAGAAGTCCAACAACAGAACCCCACTCGGGTTCAGATCAGGGGGGCCATTCTTTCCGATCATGCCCCTCCAGGTCTCACTGTCGCTGCCAGCATGAGCACTGAAGTCTCATCCACACAATGCACCCAACCCCTTTGGCCCCTCCTGCAGGTGGCAAGCCCACGGGAAGGGAGTCCCATGTTGACTCTTCGGGTTGTGCCTGGACAGACCCCATGGGCAAAGGTCCGAAACCTTTGCCCATGGGGTCTGTCCAGGCCATTGTGCCCCGCCCCCAGACCTGCCATATGAGGGGCCCCTTCTGACCAGCGTCCAGGCAAGGGAAACTCGGAACCATTTCTATTCATCATCATAAGAGGTCTTGGGCTACGCTTTGTCTGGTCCCTTACCTACAGTAGGACCTATTTGCCATGGGTGGCCATACCAGGGGCATAAAGCCCAAACAACTGAGCTCCTAGGATCATGGGGACATACAACGATAAGGTGTTAGCCCAGGAGGAGGAGGTCTTCAGTGTCACATCTAATGCAATGTCCACAAGGCTGTCAACCTCCCTTGATGAAAGCTTGGAACTGACTTGCTTGATGTGTGTTTTGTCCCCAAATGGATTTCTGATTAACTCAAAGCTTGCATCTAATTCTGGAAAATATATTCCCAACTGCAAGTGGAGGTCTTGCAGATGTTGCTTGAAGAGTGCAATTGTGCTCCCATCCAGATCCTCTCCAGCATTGAGGAGAAAATCAGCAAGTATAGGAAAACTGTCAAACTCTCTGCAATCGAGACGGCTACACCACAATTCCATACTGAGGCATGTGGCTTTAATTTTGTCTTGAACATTGAAGATGGTGACAGTCTTTCCTTGTAGTGCCACATTCAAATTATTGAGAATGCTGAAAATATCCACCAAGTATGCCAACTTTGTGAGCCATTGGAAATCATGATGTCTGTTGTACATTTCATCAATAGGGTGCAGGAACAACATTACCTTTTCTCGCAGTTCGAATAGACGGGTGAGAACTTTTCCATGTGACAACCAGCAGACATCAGTGTGAAAAAGGAGTTTTGTGTGTTTACCTCCCATTTCTTCACACAACGCTTTGAAAAGACGTGTATTCAGTGCTTTACATTTGATCTTCTTGATGATTTTCACAGAATGGTCCAGTACTGATTTTACGCAATATGGCATATTTGTCACGGCCAGTTGTTTTCTGTGAATGCAATAGTCTGTTGCTGCTGCACATGGTGCTGCTTCGCGAATGTGTGCTCCTAGTCCTTTCTGCTTGCCAGTCATTGCAGTTGCACCGTCAGTGCAAATGCCGACACATCTTTGCCAATCCGGGGTTGTTATTGACAACAGAATTAAGTGAATTAAAAATTGCTTCACCTGTGGTACTGGTTGGCAGGGAACAACAAAAGAGAAAGTAATCATGCACTCCACCGGAATATCTCACAAAACACAGCAAATTTGCCTCATTCCCAATGTCAGTAGAGAGAAAGGCTGGCTTTGGCACAAATGTGTCAACAACTGATCTTCAACACTTTCAGCCATAGATTTTATGCACCGCTGGACGGTGTCATTGGAGAGAGGAATCCTGTTAATTTCGTCACTGCCTTTTCCCCCAAACAAAATGGGAGCCATCACCTGTGCAGCTAGTTTAACTAAATTCTCACCTATTGAATGAGGTTTTCCTGCTTTAGCGATCAGGAGGAATACCTTGTATGAAGCCTCTGTAGCCTTCGCATTGTTCCCAGGTGCAAAAACTGTGAGGCTTCATTCTTTGTATGCTTCTTCAGTTGACTGCCTTTCCTTTCAAAGATTTCAACAAGTTTCCCCATGTACTACTTTTGTTTAGTTTCCAAATGGAGCCTTTGCAGGTTTCATAACATTTTATAACAGAAAACACAGTGTGGTTTGGGATCCTCCTCATCCTCACTCCAAAAAACCCCGAATTGAATGTAGTCACTGTGGTATTTTCTCCGACGAGTGTTGGGCTTGACGACAGTTTCACAACTTTGCAGCAGGATCTGTCTTGAAGACGTCTCTGACATTAAACCATCTTCAGAGTTACTGGCGTTTGATTCCTCAAGTCGTTGCACTTTTCCAGATCTCTCAAAGTTTTCGTTTCCTTTTTATTGTCCCTGTTTTAAGCCACTGATCCATTATTAATTGTACAGTACGCACATTCCGCTTCACAGCACAAGTCCGACAATGCCTAAACAGCGAAATACCATGTTTACCGGACTGGCAGTTCGAGAAACACTGATTTTACAATGAATTTTAAATATTGAAATTTTAAATTTTAAAATGTGATTTGTTACATGTCACCTCGCGGACCACTAGGGGTTATCCTAGTGGTCCGACCACTCTTTGAGAAACATTGTGCTACAACAAGAAATATAAAAATATCCTTTCATGTAAATACATAATAGTTTAGAGAATGATATTTTTATTACAGATGTTTATAACATTTTTATTTTCAGAGTGAGAAATTTGTTTTGGTTTCCTTCATTAATAATAATACCAAATGCAATACCAAAACAAACCTGTTGCGTCACTAAATTGCGTCATAGTGTTATATAAATACATACCAAATTTCACGTCAGTGGCATTTGACTAATTGCATTTTTCTACTGATTAAAAAATATAAAACACTTTGTTTGTTTGTTGATCTACTATTATGCCACTAATAGTTACGTTCATTATAAAGTATTGATTAGCATCATGTCTAACTTCTCGCATGCGACTGCAAAGGATGAGAGAATAAAACATCCAGGAAAATTGTCAAAATAAATGGCCCCGTATTGAGAGCGATATTTAACAGGACGCTGAAAACGAAAATCATGTACGACCGCGCGATATTACCACTTTGTAGTTTTTGAAACGAGCCATAGAAGAAGACATTCTTGGTTCCTAGAGGAGTAAAATTTCCCCTTTCTTCAGATTTTGGTGACTTTACCATGGGTAATTCTATAAATTTTTCCTAAAATGTGTAATAGATCGATTATTTCTTGTAAATTATGGTTCTTTACGTTATTTATTTAATATATTCGAAGATATGCTGCAAACAATAAGTTAACTCGTGATGTTGTTTCGCACATCCACATACAAGAGATAAAACGATACAAGAAAGATGATTCATACATGTAATAATGTAAAAAAAGTGATCGCTCTAAATACGGGACCTTTTATTTTGACAAATTCCCGGATGTTTTATTTTTTCTTTGCACCCAACTTCCTGTGCCACACGCAATGCCTTGTGTAAATTGCTGCAGCGTGCTCCGTCCGTCCATCCAAAATAGAAGCGATGTGTATTTTTCCGGAGGGTGACGTAAGCCCCCAGCCCTGCCGTGGATGGAGCTGCAGCCAGTGGAAACTGACGCCTTAACTTGAATGGAATCTAATCAGGATGGACGGACAGACGGATGGACGGAGAAGCAGTGCATCGGTTGGACACTACTTTTCCCAGTGCATTATGTGATACATTGAGTACACTCTTTCGCGTACAGCCATGTTGTCCAAATTTAACTATCAATAATTATTTTTTTTAAAATAGCTGAAAAGATAATAGTAATTAGAAGGGTACTATGATTATTCTGAACTTTCTTGTGTATTTCCTGCTTGGTTTTGTATCCCTAATGCCTTTGGTTCTCCTTCCTGATTGGCTGGACTGTCAGCATCTGTTGTGTTGTGTCGGAATAAAAAGTCGATTCCTTCCAACTGATCGATTCCATTGGAATTGTAAACCACCAGTGTTATCAATTCTTCTTAACAATGCTTTAATTTCCCAGCACAACGTTGCATTGTAATGCGTTGCGTGACTTGCGTTGCAGTACCTTGCGCAATTTACGGCACATACTCTGCAATGCACACTCCTTCAGCCATGTGGAAACAGAGGAAGAAGCGGTCTAAAGCTTGGCTTCCCTTTCGAAAAGTAGAAACGAAATGTCGTGTGCAATTGTTGCAAGCCATTATTTCATGTAGTGGTACTAACACCACTAATATGCTACAAAGTGTAAAGGTGACTGTAAAAGTACTCCCCCCCCCAGAAAAAAAAAAAAAAAAAAAAACGCTCAGCAATCATTAGAGAGGAGAATTGATTTAAAAAAATGGATTGATAAGAAGCATTGCATCAATACTTCAATGGAAGTATTGATAAAATCTTATTAATTCCCACTCATACTTGGCTGGGCATTGCTAGATAATGCCCGGGTTGCTGGACTCCAACCAGTTGCTATTCAGCCTGCCATGGAAAGTCCACTGAAACAACTAGCCACAAAGCGCACTGTTGAAACTCAGCTGCTGCTCTGTGGCAGGTTCACCAATTATTAGCCATTCTGTCAATTACCATGAATAAACAGAAAACATTTACTTTGACAAAAAGGACACGATAACTTAAAAAAACGATGATAAAAAAAAACAAATAAAAGGAAAGAAATTCAGTCAGAAAAACAGAAATAATTACCATGAAAAACAAACCAAACATGAATTTCTCTGGAAAAAACAGGTTATATTTTATCAGGTGAATGCAAAATGCCCACGGTGGTGCAGTGGTTAGCACTGTCGCCTCACAGCAAGAAGGTTCGGGGTTCAAATCTTGGCTCTGGCCTTTCTGTGTGGAGTTTGCATGTTCTCCCTGTGCATGTGTGGGTTTTCTCGAGGCACTCCGGTTTCCTCCCACAGTCCAAAAACATGCTTGTTAGGTGAATTGAGCAATCTAAATTGACCATATGTGTGAGTGCTTGTCTGTCTCTGTGTTAGCCCTGCGATAGGCTGGCAACCTATCCAGGGTGTACTCTGCCTCTCGCCCCTTGACAGCTGAGATAGGCTCCAGCAGACCCCTGCAACCCAAAAAAAGTTGGATAACGCAGCTATAGAAAATGGATGGATGGATGGATGCAAAATGCTTCTGTAAAAAACAGATATATTTATTTTATTCAATTACATTAATTTACGTTTTAAACTGTATGAAATATGTGGCTGCCTGTCCTTACTGAACAGTTTGAGGTTTGTTTAATCATTGTTTTTACATTTTTTTAAGATTTTGCCGTGCTGCACCACAAATCCACACTGACTCTAACTTGTGTACATGACGTCAGACTTGACGTCAGATTTGAGCAGCTCATACGCTCACATCCAGGTTGATAAATGCCAAGCCTTGCATGAAAATGGCTGTGCGCATAGTTTTCTGTCGTAGGTACAGTTTTTGGCTTATCGCCCATAAAGAGTTCCTGGCCTTCTTGGGGACTCCATTGTTCTATTGTAAGCCTTCAATGCTTAGATGGGCAGTGACATTGAAACCTGGTGGGTTGAGATTGGGAGGAACAGCCTCTCTGATTTGAACCCAAGCAGTGTTTTGTTGATGGACTTCTTTGGTAGTCACAGTTTGTCAATAACAAGACTACAATCTAACATAAGGGGTTCTATCAGTGCATGTGGCATCAGGACATGCTATGCTCAAAGTCAATAACTGACTTAGTGGTAGTGTAATTTGACCTTCGACTGTGTGTCTTGGACACTCAAGTGAAGAGAGGGGCTGGGCTGAAGGAAGACTACCAGTTATCCTTGCAGAAATTCAGGCAAACCATCGGGCACCTCACCTCAAGAGGGTGAACAAGTGCTCCACCAACACTGTTTACAGTAGAAGTGGAAAGCTGTTCCTCTCAAGTGGGGATCCAATCCCACTGGCACGCCTTCCGTAGAGGAAGCAGAGGCTGATGACTCAGAGTTTCCCTCATTCATCACTCAAAATGAAGTTATTGAGGTAGATCGGAAGCTCCTCAGTTACAAGGGGTGGATGAGATTTGCCATGAGTACTTTAAGTTTCTGAGTGTTGTGGGGCTGTGTTGGCTGACACACCTTTGTAACGTAGAGTGGCAGATGGGGTCAGTGCCTATTGACTGGCAGACTGGGGTGATGGTCCCTCTATTCAAAAAGGGGGACCAGAGAGTGTGTTCTAACTATCGGGGATTCACACTCCTTAACCTCCCTGGAAAAATCTGTTCCAGGGTACTGGAGAGGAGAATTCCACCGAAAGTCAAATCTTGGATTCAGGAGGAACAATGAAATTTTTGTCTTGGTCATGGAACACTGTACCAGCTTTATACCCTCCACAGAGTGCTTAAGGGCTCATGGGAGTTTGCCCAACCACTCCACATTAGTTTTCTGGAGGCATTCTTCCATGTCCCCCAGGGCATCCTTTAGAAGATGCTTTTGGAAGTATGGTTTTGAAGGCCCTTTGCTAGGGGCTGTACAGCCCCTGTACAAAAAGATTAGTAACTGTCAGATCCTGTCAACTAATAACAATACACTTTAGATGAACTATGTGGTGTCAGATAGTACTATACTGTTTAGTTGTCTGTGTAGATTCTCACTCATCCAGGTCATGGTTATCCAAAGTAGATCTCTCTGTGTCAACTGGACTGAAAGGTTTCCTTGAAAACGTTTCGCCCTCTCTCCAGAGAGCTTCTTCAGTTCTAAGTTTGCTGGGGCAGAGCTTGAAAATATAGCCCTGTGGACCATTGGCATGTTAATGGCCCGGGTGGTCACCTGAGAGTCCTTGGCAGGGCGGTTGGCAGGGTCGTTCATCTAGTTTCGGTTGGGGTGCTTCCCCTTTGTCTGTTGGGTCACATGTTAATGAGTCTCCAGGTCTGGTCAAACAGCGTGAATGTTTGGAATGCTGACGAAATGAGTGGAGAACTGCATTGTACGTGGGTGACAGAAAGTGCCTTAGTCCACCACCTCTGTTTAAAGATGGTTTTTCCAACTTGACGTGGATGGCTTCCTTGACACCCCTCTCAAACCAGCGATCTTCTCTGGCCAGCACACGTACTTGACTGTCCTCAAAGGAGTGTCCGCTTTCTTTTAGGTGTAGGTGTACTGCTGAGTCCTGTCCTGAAGAAGTGGCACGTCTGTGTTGGGCCATTCGTTTATGGAGGGGCTGTTTGGTTTCCCCAATGTACAGTTCCTTGCATTCCTCCTGGCACTGTACAGCATAGACAACATTGCTTTGTTTGTGTCTTGGTGTCTTGTCTTTTGGGTGGACCAGTTTCTGTCTGAGTGTGTTGGAGGGTTTGAACTGTACTGGAATGTCATGTTTTTGAAAGATTCTCCTGAATTTTTCTGAAACTCCAGACAGGTAGGGGATAGAAATGCTGTGACGTTTATTTCTTTCCTCTTCTTTGCTGGGGTCTTGTTTTCTGGAGGTCTTTGTGAAGGCCCAGTCCGGGTAACCACATGTTTTGAGTGCTGTTTTTAGATGTTCCTGTTCTTTCTTCTTCCCTTGGGTTGTGGTGGGTACTTCTTTGGCCCTATGTTGTAGGGTTTTGATAACACCAAGTTTATGTTCCAGTGGGTGGTGTGAGTCAAAAAGAAGGTACTGATCTGTGTGGGTGGGTTTTCTGTAGATTTCAATACTAAGGTTTCTGTCCTCCTTGATCTTGACTGCACAGTCCAAGAAGGCCAGACTGTCTTCTTTTACGTCCTCTCTGGTGAATTTGACGTAATCATCTGTGTTATTCAGGTGGGTTGAGAACGCTTCCAATTCTTTTGTTTGAATCTTGACCCAGGTGTCATCAACATATCTGAACCAGTGGCTGGGGACGGTTCCTGTGAAAGACGACAGGGCTCTGTTTTCAACCTCCTCCATGTAGAGATTGGCAACTATGGGAGACACCGGTGAACCCATGGCACAACCATGTTTCTGCCTGTAGAAACCCTCTCTGTATTGAAAGTAGGTGGTGTTCAAACAGAGGTCCAGCATGGTGCAGATTTGGGTTGGTGTTAAGGCTGTTCTCTCTGGAAGGCTGTCGTCCAAAAGGAGGCGCTTGTGGATGGTCGCTGTTGCCTCAGTGCCCTGTCGTCTTTCACAGGAACCGTCCCCAGCCACTGGTTCAGATATGTTGATGACACCTGGGTCAAGATTCAAACAAAAGAATTGGAAGCGTTCTCAACCCACCTGAATAACACAGATGATTACGTCAAATTCACCAGAGAGGACGTAAAAGAAGACAGTCTGGCCTTCTTGGACTGTGCAGTCAAGATCAAGGAGGACAGAAACCTTAGTATTGAAATCTACAGAAAACCCACCCACACAGATCAGTACCTTCTTTTTGACTCACACCACCCACTGGAACATAAACTTGGTGTTATCAAAACCCTACAACATAGGGCCAAAGAAGTACCCACCACAACCCAAGGGAAGAAGAAAGAACAGGAACATCTAAAAACAGCACTCAAAACATGTGGTTACCCGGACTGGGCCTTCACAAAGACCTCCAGAAAACAAGACCCCAGCAAAGAAGAGGAAAGAAATAAACGTCACAGCATTTCTATCCCCTACCTGTCTGGAGTTTCAGAAAAATTCAGGAGAATCTTCCAAAAACATGACATTCCAGTACAGTTCAAACCCTCCAACACACTCAGACAGAAACTGGTCCACCCAAAAGACAAGACACCAAGACACAAACAAAGCAATGTTGTCTATGCTGTACAGTGCCAGGAGGAATGCAAGGAACTGTACATTGGGGAAACCAAACAGCCCCTCCATAAACGAATGGCCCAACACAGACGTGCCACTTCTTCAGGACAGGACTCAGCAGTACACCTACACCTAAAAGAAAGCGGACACTCCTTTGAGGACAGTCAAGTACGTGTGCTGGCCAGAGAAGATCGCTGGTTTGAGAGGGGTGTCAAGGAAGCCATCCACGTCAAGTTGGAAAAACCATCTTTAAACAGAGGTGGTGGACTAAGGCACTTTCTGTCACCCACGTACAATGCAGTTCTCCACTCTTTTCGTCAGCATTCCAAACATTCACGCTGTTTGACCAGACCTGGAGACTCATTAACATGTGACCCAACAGACAAAGGGGAAGCACCCCAAC
>JABWDL010004586.1:0-13168 GCA_015343265.1 Pao palembangensis | reverse complement strand
TCTCTATATAGCTGTGTGTGTGTAGGTGTGTGTGTGTGTGTGTGTGTGTATAACTCAGAATGGATGAGTAGACAGGAGAGTGGAAATGTGTGTAGTGAGAATAAAAGGAAATTATTATGCCCACCTGTGTTCAATACCAGGTGAGCTCACTTCTTCACCCAACACAACCATTCTTTGTCTGTGAACACACACACATCCTTGTACTTCTATCTTTGTGAGGACTTTTATAAGCATGATGTATTACCCAGCTCCTTACCCTAACCATCACATTTAAAGTCTATACCCTAAGCCCTACCCTAACCTAAATCCTATTGTAACCCTAAACAAAACTAAGTTCTAACAAACAGGCCTTTGAACTTGTGAGAACCAGCCAAAATGTCCTCACTTCCCAAAAATGTCCTCACTTTGCTAGGAGAATGCAGGTTTTGTACTCTCAATGTAGCAAATACAAGAACACAAACAAAACAGCCACACAAGCTTATCAGTATACAATCACAATCTGCATTTCAATGCCAATCATGAAAAATACATGAGGTAAAAATATATTTATTTACTGGTTTGTAATATACTGTAATTTAATTTCTTTATATTATTATTATTATTATTATTATTATTATTATTATTATTATTATTATTAATAATAATAATAATAATAATAATAATAATAATAATAATAATATAACATTTTATTAAGCGCCTTTTGGATCCTCAAGGTCGCTATAAATAAAACACATGAAATCGGCAATAAAAGATCGACAATTGTCGGAGTTTATGGAGGGTTTTGAGAGAAAAGGGAGTTGCAGTAGTTTACACAGGAGGTTACAAGGGAGTTTATAAGGATGGTGGTTGAGATGGGTGTGAAAGAGGGGTGGAGGTGGTTGATATTGCGTAGGTGGAAATAGGCAGTCTTGGAGGCATGGTTGATGTGGACCTGAAGGGAGAGGGTGGAGTATAGGATGACACCAAGGCTCTTGATCTGTGATGAGGAGGATATCGAGGTGTTGTTGACCAACAGGGTAAAGTTATGGGAGGTGACCAAAGATTTGGTCCCAACCAGGATTTCAGTTTTGTTGGTGTTTAATTGGAGGAGATTTGAAGGAAACCAAGCTTGGAGGTGGTTCAGACAGTTGAGAAGGAAGGGGAAGAGGGAAGAAGAAAATGGTGAGATGGAGAGGTATTGGGTGTCGTCAGTGTAGTAGTGGAAAGAAATGTGTTTTTTGAAGATCTGTCCAAGAGGGAGAATGTAAATAAGGAACAGTAAGGGTCCAAGGACTGAACCTTGGGGGACCCCTGAGGTGACTGGGGAGGGACGCGAGCTGTGGGAACTTAGTTTAATGAACTGGGAGCGTGCAGCGAGGTAGGAGGTGAACCAGTTTAGTGGTATGCCCATGATACCAATGCTGGTGAGTCTGTCCAGGAGGATGTAGTGGGAGACTGTGTTGAATGCAGCTATGAGGTCGAGTAAGATTAGAATTGCCAGGGAACCAGAGCCAGTGGCAAGAAGGAGATCATTCGATGAGGGCTCGATGATGACACTACAATTCACATTAAAATAAAAACAATGACAATTTCTATCTGTTGATATGATTTAAAAAAAAGTCATGTTTGACCCCTAATGTCCACTTTATGCTGTTTGCCAGAGCCCATTTTAGATTCATTTCTTAGAATCTGAGGATTACAGCTTTAGTGCCTAATCTGATGTACCTCAATTTATCCATTCCTTTAATTAAATTATAAACTCTCCACTAAGCTCCCCAGATAAGGGGAGCTGCTATCCAAAGGAGAAATGTTTTGCTCAGGTTTGCTCTGAACTATACAGTGCAGATCATCTTTGGTGGTTTATATTTATGGCATATTCTTGAGGGCTACTTAATCTAGCATTTATCACTTCTTCATTTAAAAAATAGAAAAGAAAAGTGTTTAGCACAAGTCAATATCATGTGAATTTCTAAAAGTGTAATTTTCTTTTCTTAAGCTTAAACACAGAAGTAAACATATAGTAGAGATATATGCAGACAAATGTACTACAGGCCCAAAGAAAAAAGGTGAGCCTGAAAAGTAGGCGGTGACAGGCTGATTGATCCCTTGGTGAAAATGGGCGATATTCCACCAACATTGATATCAATAAAGACTCAGGCTAGAGGATTTTCAGGGTCTACTTTTGTTTCTCTTCTGAGGAGAGCCAAGAAAAATCTATAGACAATTGATGGTGTCTGGGAGAAAGGCTTTATTGGAGTATATCAAATCAACATATTGAAAAAGGGAAAGTTTGCCCTGTGAATTAGTCTGTTTTAGTCAAAGATGAGTGTGAGAGATAGATGAGGCCATGTCTGAAATCACAGAAAATAGAGGATATGTATGTAGTAAAGGCAAAGTGTGTTGTGTTTGATGGATTGGCATGGATGAAGAGTATTTCTGCTTATTTTACAGTTGTAGTAGTGAATGACAAAACACTGCTGCTTCTACCTTTGACAAGTAACAGCGCTAATCAAAAGTGGGAACTATGTTGCTGTTGATATTTCTCTATCTGAAAAACAAAAAACTTTAATCTGTGTTACTCACCATATATCTGCTACAACAGTGTTTCTAAAACTTTTTCAGACCAAGGACCACTTAACCCATAAATAAACACCCATGGACCACCTGACTTTAAATAGCCCCCAAAACAATATGCTACATTACAATCGGGTGCTGGTATGACAGATGCATCAGGGAATATACAGTGAAGTAAATTATTTAAATCTTGGGAGGACCAAGCCAAGCTTTACCAATATAATTTTTTTTTTTTTGTAAAAGGTGCTATATAAATAAAATTGAATTGAATTGAATCATAGTCTCTGTACTCACTCAGTTTTTTCTCTGTCCATCTTAATGTGAAGAATGGTTCTGCTTTTTCTGAGCCATCACTGAAGCTATGTATGGCTCCAAACTGGAGAGTTTCAGTCTCGTATCATAGTAAACATTAATCTGGTTGCGTTGTTTTGTTTTCAGGCCAAGTGTTGAAAACTTCACAATTGTAGGTGGTTAGAAATGGCATCAACAGCTTCAGAGCAGAGCCAGCCAGCTCAGGATGCTCAGGTTAGATGTGAAGCCAAAACTCAGTCAAACGTTTCTCCCATCCATCCATGCATCCATCTTTTTCCGCTTATCCAAGGAGGAGTCCGGGAGACATCTTGACTAAATGCCCGAGCCACCTCATCTGGCTCCTCTCAACGTGGAGGAGCAACGGCTCTACTTTGAGCTCCTCCTGGATGGCAGAGCTTCTCACCCTATCTCTAAGGAAGAGCCCAGCCACCCTACGGAGGAAACTCATTTCGGCCGCTTGTACCCGCGATCTTGTTCTTTTGGTCATTACCCAAAGCCTTTTGGATCAGCTTTTTCCACCCCCGGGGACCTGCCACCGAGGAGTTTTTTGACCACCTCGGCAACCTCAGCCCCGGAGATAAGAGAACCCACCCCCGAGTCCCCAGGCCCTGCCTCCTCACCGGAAGGCGCGCCGGTGGGATTGAGGAGGTCTTCGAAGTATTCCTTCCACCGATCCACAACATCCTGACGTACTGTCTCCCTCTCCTCAGATGCCAAATGGTGGTCCAGAACCTTTTCGAAGCCATCTAGAAGTCATTCTCCATGGCCTCACCGAACTCTTCCCATGCCCGGGACTTTGCCTCAGGGACCACCGTAGCTGCACTCCACTTGGCCTGCCGGTACTCGTCTGCTGCCTCAGGAGTCCCACAGGCCAAAAAGGCCCGATACGACTCCTTCTACAGTGTGACAGCATCCCTCACCGCCGGTGTCCACCAGCGGGTTTGGGTATTGCCGCCACGACAGGCACCAACCACCTTACAGCCACAGCACCAGTCGGCCGCCTCAACAATGGAGGCATGGAACATGGTCTACTCGGACTCAAGTCCCCCGCCTCCCCCGGGACATGGTCGAAGCTCTCCTGGAGATGGGAGTTGAAGCTCCTTCTGACAGGAGACTCTGCCAGGCATTCCCAGCAGACCTTCACAGTAAGTTCGGGTCTGCCGGGTCTGTCCGGCATCCTCCCCCACCCTCGGAGCCAACTCACCACCAGGTGGTGATCGATTGACAGCTCCGCCCCTCTCTTCACTCGGGTGTCCAGGACATGCGGCCGCAAATCCGATGACACGACCACAAAGTCGATCATCAAACTGCGGCATAAGGTGTCCTGGTGCCAAGTGCACATATGGGCACCTTTATTCCTTAACACCTTTATTCCTTCCTTTAGTCCATAACAAACATGGTGTTCATTATGGACAATCTGTGATGAGCACAGAAGTCCAACAACAGAACCCCACTCGGGTTCAGATCAGGGGGGCCATTCTTTCCGATCATGCCCCTCCAGGTCTCACTGTCGCTGCCAGCATGAGCACTGAAGTCTCATCCACACAATGCACCCAACCCCTTTGGCCCCTCCTGCAGGTGGCAAGCCCACGGGAAGGGAGTCCCATGTTGACTCTTCGGGTTGTGCCTGGACAGACCCCATGGGCAAAGGTCCGAAACCTTTGCCCATGGGGTCTGTCCAGGCCATTGTGCCCCGCCCCCAGACCTGCCATATGAGGGGCCCCTTCTGACCAGCGTCCAGGCAAGGGAAACTCGGAACCATTTCTATTCATCATCATAAGAGGTCTTGGGCTACGCTTTGTCTGGTCCCTTACCTACAGTAGGACCTATTTGCCATGGGTGGCCATACCAGGGGCATAAAGCCCAAACAACTGAGCTCCTAGGATCATGGGGACATACAACGATAAGGTGTTAGCCCAGGAGGAGGAGGTCTTCAGTGTCACATCTAATGCAATGTCCACAAGGCTGTCAACCTCCCTTGATGAAAGCTTGGAACTGACTTGCTTGATGTGTGTTTTGTCCCCAAATGGATTTCTGATTAACTCAAAGCTTGCATCTAATTCTGGAAAATATATTCCCAACTGCAAGTGGAGGTCTTGCAGATGTTGCTTGAAGAGTGCAATTGTGCTCCCATCCAGATCCTCTCCAGCATTGAGGAGAAAATCAGCAAGTATAGGAAAACTGTCAAACTCTCTGCAATCGAGACGGCTACACCACAATTCCATACTGAGGCATGTGGCTTTAATTTTGTCTTGAACATTGAAGATGGTGACAGTCTTTCCTTGTAGTGCCACATTCAAATTATTGAGAATGCTGAAAATATCCACCAAGTATGCCAACTTTGTGAGCCATTGGAAATCATGATGTCTGTTGTACATTTCATCAATAGGGTGCAGGAACAACATTACCTTTTCTCGCAGTTCGAATAGACGGGTGAGAACTTTTCCATGTGACAACCAGCAGACATCAGTGTGAAAAAGGAGTTTTGTGTGTTTACCTCCCATTTCTTCACACAACGCTTTGAAAAGACGTGTATTCAGTGCTTTACATTTGATCTTGTTGATGATTTTCACAGAATGGTCCAGTACTGATTTTACGCAATATGGCATATTTGTCACGGCCAGTTGTTTTCTGTGAATGCAATAGTCTGTTGCTGCTGCACATGGTGCTGCTTCGCGAATGTGTGCTCCTAGTCCTTTCTGCTTGCCAGTCATTGCAGTTGCACCGTCAGTGCAAATGCCGACACATCTTTGCCAATCCGGGGTTGTTATTGACAACAGAATTAAGTGAATTAAAAATTGCTTCACCTGTGGTACTGGTTGGCAGGGAACAACAAAAGAGAAAGTAATCATGCACTCCACCGGAATATCTCACAAAACACAGCAAATTTGCCTCATTCCCAATGTCAGTAGAGAGAAAGGCTGGCTTTGGCACAAATGTGTCAACAACTGATCTTCAACACTTTCAGCCATAGATTTTATGCACCGCTGGACGGTGTCATTGGAGAGAGGAATCCTGTTAATTTCGTCACTGCCTTTTCCCCCAAACAAAATGGGAGCCATCACCTGTGCAGCTAGTTTAACTAAATTCTCACCTATTGAATGAGGTTTTCCTGCTTTAGCGATCAGGAGGAATACCTTGTATGAAGCCTCTGTAGCCTTCGCATTGTTCCCAGGTGCAAAAACTGTGAGGCTTCATTCTTTGTATGCTTCTTCAGTTGACTGCCTTTCCTTTCAAAGATTTCAACAAGTTTCCCCATGTACTACTTTTGTTTAGTTTCCAAATGGAGCCTTTGCAGGTTTCATAACATTTTATAACAGAAAACACAGTGTGGTTTGGGATCCTCCTCATCCTCACTCCAAAAAACCCCGAATTGAATGTAGTCACTGTGGTATTTTCTCCGACGAGTGTTGGGCTTGACGACAGTTTCACAACTTTGCAGCAGGATCTGTCTTGAAGACGTCTCTGACATTAAACCATCTTCAGAGTTACTGGCGTTTGATTCCTCAAGTCGTTGCACTTTTCCAGATCTCTCAAAGTTTTCGTTTCCTTTTTATTGTCCCTGTTTTAAGCCACTGATCCATTATTAATTGTACAGTACGCACATTCCGCTTCACAGCACAAGTCCGACAATGCCTAAACAGCGAAATACCATGTTTACCGGACTGGCAGTTCGAGAAACACTGATTTTACAATGAATTTTAAATATTGAAATTTTAAATTTTAAAATGTGATTTGTTACATGTCACCTCGCGGACCACTAGGGGTTATCCTAGTGGTCCGACCACTCTTTGAGAAACATTGTGCTACAACAAGAAATATAAAAATATCCTTTCATGTAAATACATAATAGTTTAGAGAATGATATTTTTATTACAGATGTTTATAACATTTTTATTTTCAGAGTGAGAAATTTGTTTTGGTTTCCTTCATTAATAATAATACCAAATGCAATACCAAAACAAACCTGTTGCGTCACTAAATTGCGTCATAGTGTTATATAAATACATACCAAATTTCACGTCAGTGGCATTTGACTAATTGCATTTTTCTACTGATTAAAAAATATAAAACACTTTGTTTGTTTGTTGATCTACTATTATGCCACTAATAGTTACGTTCATTATAAAGTATTGATTAGCATCATGTCTAACTTCTCGCATGCGACTGCAAAGGATGAGAGAATAAAACATCCAGGAAAATTGTCAAAATAAATGGCCCCGTATTGAGAGCGATATTTAACAGGACGCTGAAAACGAAAATCATGTACGACCGCGCGATATTACCACTTTGTAGTTTTTGAAACGAGCCATAGAAGAAGACATTCTTGGTTCCTAGAGGAGTAAAATTTCCCCTTTCTTCAGATTTTGGTGACTTTACCATGGGTAATTCTATAAATTTTTCCTAAAATGTGTAATAGATCGATTATTTCTTGTAAATTATGGTTCTTTACGTTATTTATTTAATATATTCGAAGATATGCTGCAAACAATAAGTTAACTCGTGATGTTGTTTCGCACATCCACATACAAGAGATAAAACGATACAAGAAAGATGATTCATACATGTAATAATGTAAAAAAAGTGATCGCTCTAAATACGGGACCTTTTATTTTGACAAATTCCCGGATGTTTTATTTTTTCTTTGCACCCAACTTCCTGTGCCACACGCAATGCCTTGTGTAAATTGCTGCAGCGTGCTCCGTCCGTCCATCCAAAATAGAAGCGATGTGTATTTTTCCGGAGGGTGACGTAAGCCCCCAGCCCTGCCGTGGATGGAGCTGCAGCCAGTGGAAACTGACGCCTTAACTTGAATGGAATCTAATCAGGATGGACGGACAGACGGATGGACGGAGAAGCAGTGCATCGGTTGGACACTACTTTTCCCAGTGCATTATGTGATACATTGAGTACACTCTTTCGCGTACAGCCATGTTGTCCAAATTTAACTATCAATAATTATTTTTTTTAAAATAGCTGAAAAGATAATAGTAATTAGAAGGGTACTATGATTATTCTGAACTTTCTTGTGTATTTCCTGCTTGGTTTTGTATCCCTAATGCCTTTGGTTCTCCTTCCTGATTGGCTGGACTGTCAGCATCTGTTGTGTTGTGTCGGAATAAAAAGTCGATTCCTTCCAACTGATCGATTCCATTGGAATTGTAAACCACCAGTGTTATCAATTCTTCTTAACAATGCTTTAATTTCCCAGCACAACGTTGCATTGTAATGCGTTGCGTGACTTGCGTTGCAGTACCTTGCGCAATTTACGGCACATACTCTGCAATGCACACTCCTTCAGCCATGTGGAAACAGAGGAAGAAGCGGTCTAAAGCTTGGCTTCCCTTTCGAAAAGTAGAAACGAAATGTCGTGTGCAATTGTTGCAAGCCATTATTTCATGTAGTGGTACTAACACCACTAATATGCTACAAAGTGTAAAGGTGACTGTAAAAGTACTCCCCCCCCCAGAAAAAAAAAAAAAAAAAAAAACGCTCAGCAATCATTAGAGAGGAGAATTGATTTAAAAAAATGGATTGATAAGAAGCATTGCATCAATACTTCAATGGAAGTATTGATAAAATCTTATTAATTCCCACTCATACTTGGCTGGGCATTGCTAGATAATGCCCGGGTTGCTGGACTCCAACCAGTTGCTATTCAGCCTGCCATGGAAAGTCCACTGAAACAACTAGCCACAAAGCGCACTGTTGAAACTCAGCTGCTGCTCTGTGGCAGGTTCACCAATTATTAGCCATTCTGTCAATTACCATGAATAAACAGAAAACATTTACTTTGACAAAAAGGACACGATAACTTAAAAAAACGATGATAAAAAAAAACAAATAAAAGGAAAGAAATTCAGTCAGAAAAACAGAAATAATTACCATGAAAAACAAACCAAACATGAATTTCTCTGGAAAAAACAGGTTATATTTTATCAGGTGAATGCAAAATGCCCACGGTGGTGCAGTGGTTAGCACTGTCGCCTCACAGCAAGAAGGTTCGGGGTTCAAATCTTGGCTCTGGCCTTTCTGTGTGGAGTTTGCATGTTCTCCCTGTGCATGTGTGGGTTTTCTCGAGGCACTCCGGTTTCCTCCCACAGTCCAAAAACATGCTTGTTAGGTGAATTGAGCAATCTAAATTGACCATATGTGTGAGTGCTTGTCTGTCTCTGTGTTAGCCCTGCGATAGGCTGGCAACCTATCCAGGGTGTACTCTGCCTCTCGCCCCTTGACAGCTGAGATAGGCTCCAGCAGACCCCTGCAACCCAAAAAAAGTTGGATAACGCAGCTATAGAAAATGGATGGATGGATGGATGCAAAATGCTTCTGTAAAAAACAGATATATTTATTTTATTCAATTACATTAATTTACGTTTTAAACTGTATGAAATATGTGGCTGCCTGTCCTTACTGAACAGTTTGAGGTTTGTTTAATCATTGTTTTTACATTTTTTTAAGATTTTGCCGTGCTGCACCACAAATCCACACTGACTCTAACTTGTGTACATGACGTCAGACTTGACGTCAGATTTGAGCAGCTCATACGCTCACATCCAGGTTGATAAATGCCAAGCCTTGCATGAAAATGGCTGTGCGCATAGTTTTCTGTCGTAGGTACAGTTTTTGGCTTATCGCCCATAAAGAGTTCCTGGCCTTCTTGGGGACTCCATTGTTCTATTGTAAGCCTTCAATGCTTAGATGGGCAGTGACATTGAAACCTGGTGGGTTGAGATTGGGAGGAACAGCCTCTCTGATTTGAACCCAAGCAGTGTTTTGTTGATGGACTTCTTTGGTAGTCACAGTTTGTCAATAACAAGACTACAATCTAACATAAGGGGTTCTATCAGTGCATGTGGCATCAGGACATGCTATGCTCAAAGTCAATAACTGACTTAGTGGTAGTGTAATTTGACCTTCGACTGTGTGTCTTGGACACTCAAGTGAAGAGAGGGGCTGGGCTGAAGGAAGACTACCAGTTATCCTTGCAGAAATTCAGGCAAACCATCGGGCACCTCACCTCAAGAGGGTGAACAAGTGCTCCACCAACACTGTTTACAGTAGAAGTGGAAAGCTGTTCCTCTCAAGTGGGGATCCAATCCCACTGGCACGCCTTCCGTAGAGGAAGCAGAGGCTGATGACTCAGAGTTTCCCTCATTCATCACTCAAAATGAAGTTATTGAGGTAGATCGGAAGCTCCTCAGTTACAAGGGGTGGATGAGATTTGCCATGAGTACTTTAAGTTTCTGAGTGTTGTGGGGCTGTGTTGGCTGACACACCTTTGTAACGTAGAGTGGCAGATGGGGTCAGTGCCTATTGACTGGCAGACTGGGGTGATGGTCCCTCTATTCAAAAAGGGGGACCAGAGAGTGTGTTCTAACTATCGGGGATTCACACTCCTTAACCTCCCTGGAAAAATCTGTTCCAGGGTACTGGAGAGGAGAATTCCACCGAAAGTCAAACCTTGGATTCAGGAGGAACAATGAAATTTTTGTCTTGGTCATGGAACACTGTACCAGCTTTATACCCTCCACAGAGTGCTTAAGGGCTCATGGGAGTTTGCCCAACCACTCCACATTAGTTTTCTGGAGGCATTCTTCCATGTCCCCCAGGGCATCCTTTAGAAGATGCTTTTGGAAGTATGGTTTTGAAGGCCCTTTGCTAGGGGCTGTACAGCCCCTGTACAAAAAGATTAGTAACTGTCAGATCCTGTCAACTAATAACAATACACTTTAGATGAACTATGTGGTGTCAGATAGTACTATACTGTTTAGTTGTCTGTGTAGATTCTCACTCATCCAGGTCATGGTTATCCAAAGTAGATCTCTCTGTGTCAACTGGACTGAAAGGTTTCCTTGAAAACGTTTCGCCCTCTCTCCAGAGAGCTTCTTCAATTCTAAGTTTGCTGGGGCAGAGCTTGAAAATATAGCCCTGTGGACCATTGGCATGTTAATGGCCCGGGTGGTCACCTGAGAGTCCTTGGCAGGGCGGTTGGCAGGGTCGTTCATCTAGTTTCGGTTGGGGTGCTTCCCCTTTGTCTGTTGGGTCACATGTTAATGAGTCTCCAGGTCTGGTCAAACAGCGTGAATGTTTGGAATGCTGACGAAAAGAGTGGAGAACTGCATTGTACGTGGGTGACAGAAAGTGCCTTAGTCCACCACCTCTGTTTAAAGATGGTTTTTCCAACTTGACGTGGATGGCTTCCTTGACACCCCTCTCAAACCAGCGATCTTCTCTGGCCAGCACACGTACTTGACTGTCCTCAAAGGAGTGTCCGCTTTCTTTTAGGTGTAGGTGTACTGCTGAGTCCTGTCCTGAAGAAGTGGCACGTCTGTGTTGGGCCATTCGTTTATGGAGGGGCTGTTTGGTTTCCCCAATGTACAGTTCCTTGCATTCCTCCTGGCACTGTACAGCATAGACAACATTGCTTTGTTTGTGTCTTGGTGTCTTGTCTTTTGGGTGGACCAGTTTCTGTCTGAGTGTGTTGGAGGGTTTGAACTGTACTGGAATGTCATGTTTTTGAAAGATTCTCCTGAATTTTTCTGAAACTCCAGACAGGTAGGGGATAGAAATGCTGTGACGTTTATTTCTTTCCTCTTCTTTGCTGGGGTCTTGTTTTCTGGAGGTCTTTGTGAAGGCCCAGTCCGGGTAACCACATGTTTTGAGTGCTGTTTTTAGATGTTCCTGTTCTTTCTTCTTCCCTTGGGTTGTGGTGGGTACTTCTTTGGCCCTATGTTGTAGGGTTTTGATAACACCAAGTTTATGTTCCAGTGGGTGGTGTGAGTCAAAAAGAAGGTACTGATCTGTGTGGGTGGGTTTTCTGTAGATTTCAATACTAAGGTTTCTGTCCTCCTTGATCTTGACTGCACAGTCCAAGAAGGCCAGACTGTCTTCTTTTACGTCCTCTCTGGTGAATTTGACGTAATCATCTGTGTTATTCAGGTGGGTTGAGAACGCTTCCAATTCTTTTGTTTGAATCTTGACCCAGGTGTCATCAACATATCTGAACCAGTGGCTGGGGACGGTTCCTGTGAAAGACGACAGGGCTCTGTTTTCAACCTCCTCCATGTAGAGATTGGCAACTATGGGAGACACCGGTGAACCCATGGCACAACCATGTTTCTGCCTGTAGAAACCCTCTCTGTATTGAAAGTAGGTGGTGTTCAAACAGAGGTCCAGCATGGTGCAGATTTGGGTTGGTGTTAAGGCTGTTCTCTCTGGAAGGCTGTCGTCCAAAAGGAGGCGCTTGTGGATGGTCGCTGTTGCCTCAGTGCCCTGTCGTCTTTCACAGGAACCGTCCCCAGCCACTGGTTCAGATATGTTGATGACACCTGGGTCAAGATTCAAACAAAAGAATTGGAAGCGTTCTCAACCCACCTGAATAACACAGATGATTACGTCAAATTCACCAGAGAGGACGTAAAAGAAGACAGTCTGGCCTTCTTGGACTGTGCAGTCAAGATCAAGGAGGACAGAAACCTTAGTATTGAAATCTACAGAAAACCCACCCACACAGATCAGTACCTTCTTTTTGACTCACACCACCCACTGGAACATAAACTTGGTGTTATCAAAACCCTACAACATAGGGCCAAAGAAGTACCCACCACAACCCAAGGGAAGAAGAAAGAACAGGAACATCTAAAAACAGCACTCAAAACATGTGGTTACCCGGACTGGGCCTTCACAAAGACCTCCAGAAAACAAGACCCCAGCAAAGAAGAGGAAAGAAATAAACGTCACAGCATTTCTATCCCCTACCTGTCTGGAGTTTCAGAAAAATTCAGGAGAATCTTCCAAAAACATGACATTCCAGTACAGTTCAAACCCTCCAACACACTCAGACAGAAACTGGTCCACCCAAAAGACAAGACACCAAGACACAAACAAAGCAATGTTGTCTATGCTGTACAGTGCCAGGAGGAATGCAAGGAACTGTACATTGGGGAAACCAAACAGCCCCTCCATAAACGAATGGCCCAACACAGACGTGCCACTTCTTCAGGACAGGACTCAGCAGTACACCTACACCTAAAAGAAAGCGGACACTCCTTTGAGGACAGTCAAGTACGTGTGCTGGCCAGAGAAGATCGCTGGTTTGAGAGGGGTGTCAAGGAAGCCATCCACGTCAAGTTGGAAAAACCATCTTTAAACAGAGGTGGTGGACTAAGGCACTTTCTGTCACCCACGTACAATGCAGTTCTCCACTCTTTTCGTCAGCATTCCAAACATTCACGCTGTTTGACCAGACCTGGAGACTCATTAACATGTGACCCAACAGACAAAGGGGAAGCACCCCAAC
>JABWDL010000457.1:0-10474 GCA_015343265.1 Pao palembangensis | reverse complement strand
CAACCATGTCTGCCTTCTCCATGTCGCCCTGGCAACGAGTCTCACCCCCGTCTGCACCCACAGCAGGTAGGTTGTTTGTTGCTATAGTTACCTGCCATTCAACACAATTTTGCTTTCTTTGAATATTTGGTGCCGAACCATCAGACAACGCTGTTCTTGTTCTGCGTTTGCAGGAAGTGAACCTCTTACTTGCTCACACTGCCCGTAGAGGTCGATGAACGGATAGCAGGGTGAGGGAATGTCCTGCGCCGCAACGCCCTGGTCCATGCCGTTGACATACAGGTGGAGGCAGCTGTTGGTGTCCACGAGAAGTCCCAACACTGTCCCCTCCGGACACGTGTCCAGATTAGGACCGTAGTTCTCGCAGATCTAAGGAGGAGGAATTAGAGGTGATCAGTCATAAAAACTAGGTGTTAACTTGCGCTGTGTGTCCACCTTGAGGGAGTTGTGGAAGACGGAGTCTCGCTGCAGCAGCCAGGCTGAGCGTTTCAGACCGCACGCCGTGGATGGGAAATTGAGCCGGTCAGGGGAGTGGCCGATCACCCCTAAGGACAACGATGATGTCCACGATGGATTCAGGCGGTCTATCTGAAACTGGTGACCAAAGAGAAGCAAGTCACCCTCAAGACTCAAGAGGCTTCATGATCACTGGACAGCCCACAGTCAGATTATTTTTCCAGCTGCTCTCGGTTTAAGTCCACAGTAGACGTATAATATAAAAGGCGCAACTAAGGTATCTAAATAAAGAGAAAACTCATCGGTCGGAACAAAAAGCAGCAGCCACATGACCATTTGCTGAATGGTTCGGACATCCCTGCCATGTGTAGGCTTTGTTTAACGTTAAAAGGATAACATGACAATTCTTTAATCG
Organism: Pao palembangensis; assembly: GCA_015343265.1. Taxonomy (NCBI): domain Eukaryota; kingdom Metazoa; phylum Chordata; class Actinopteri; order Tetraodontiformes; family Tetraodontidae; genus Pao; species Pao palembangensis. The sequence continues at coordinate 9,603 of JABWDL010000457.1, read as the reverse complement.
CTTCACAGTAACATTACCTGGAACAGCTGCTGACGAGCGAGCGGCTGGGCGGTGACCAGCAGTCCCTGGTTGTAGCTCGACACCCTGGCTGCTGTCAGGTTCTGGTTGGACAGCTGTATATTCTTGCCGTGGTTCTCCAGAAACGTCATGAGGGTAGGGACCAGCACGCAGGGCTCAGGCTCCTCCTGTAAGCAAACAAAACACTGGGTTTCACCGTTCTCCCATTAAGATTCAGGCGTGGTGAATTCACAGAACTCAACAACTGCTTGACTTGAAGCCTGAATTTTTCCCCTACCTCTCTGACAGGTGTGCCATCCTCCTCGCCTTCGCTGCAGCTCCCAGAAGACAGCGATGGTGCCTTCGGGCTCTCCACATCCTCCATCAAGGAAGAGCTCACGATGGACACAGCTGTAATCCTCCCGTACAGATCCAAGACAGCATAAACATTCTGGAGGAGGCCAAGGACAGACACTGAACATCAACTCCAGGTGAAGAATTGAGGTGTGTGTGTGTGTGTGTGTGTGTGTGTGTGTGTGTGTGTGAGATGTTGACCTTAGCAACAGCAGTGGCTGCAGATCCCATGTCCTCCCCATCAATAAAGATGTGCATAGTGTCATCGCTGCACCTCTTTACGCCCACACGGTTCCCAACCTGAGCACCAACCAGAATCGATGAGCAAACATCATCTCCGCGGTGGGTGTGATGTCCGTTTTTTATTGTTTGTTTTTTTTTTTTAAATATAGCTGCCTCATATTTGGTGTTGGGGGAAATACTGAACCCCCCTCCAGCCTGGCGTCCCGGCTCCCCCTTGCACAATGTCTAGCGTTCTACCTGAAATTTAGCAAGCTGCTACTGCCAGAATAGGGATGGGGTGGGGGGGGGCCAGATTTCCAGCTTACCTTCAGCCGCTCCAGCGAGCTGCAGTAATTCTGCCTCTGCAGCGCGCCGTTACGCTGCACCTCAGAGCCGCAGAGCAGCCAGGTGACCTTGGAGCGGAGCTGCGGGAGGGAGGGCGAGAGACCTGACAGGGGGCAGGAAGGCAGCTCTGGGGGCGCCAGCGTGGTCAGGCCTACATGCAACGAGCCGCACCACTGCTCATCCACCTCGTCGATCCTGACCTGCAGGGGAAAAGACGGGCGGGTCAGCAAGGAGCAGAAGTAACCCGAGCCAGGCAGTCTTCCCCCCTTTCTTACCTCGAACAGCTCGTCCGTTTTCAGCTCCTTAGCGCTGAACACGATGCCATGAGAGTAACCTCCCACCCTGACAGCCTGGCAGCCCTCGCCGAGCAGCACCACGTTTTTGCCATGTTTACTGTGGAGCCGATGGGCAACGCCTGCAACTACACACAAAATGAAGAATTTGTAACAACTATTAAAAAAAAAAAAAAAAAAAAAAAAAAAACTTTAACATGAAGCTAATAAGGATGGCCAACCTGGTGACTGGATTGGAAAACTCTTCTCAGTTACATTGCTGGTACACAGGCTGTTGTCCAGAGGTCCCGAGGAGCTGGTGATGGACACCTGAACGCACTGGCCGTACAGGTCGATCACAGCATACACCTCTGAGAGAAACACAAAAACAAGCTTCAATACTCTTATCAGCCTCTGCCTGCCCTTCACCACTTCCTCTACCTGGTGGCAGACCGGAGCAGGCCATGCCTTGGTCCACACCGTTGATGTAATAGTGGAGGTCGCCGCTGGCTGAACGCATCATGCCGATCCGTGAGCCCGTGGTCAGGGAGTCCAGATCACAGCCGTAGTTGTTCCTCATCGTGTTGCCGTCCTGCATGATGGCCGTCCCACTGATTGATAAAAACACATCAATTGAAACTTTTAACATTGAAATGAGTTTTAAGAACCTCCTAATCAGAACGTTTCTGCTACCTGAGCATCCAGGTGTCGTAGTCGATGTCCGTCATGGTGTTGGGAAACTCCAGCTCGTCCGGCCTGATTGCTGTCACGCCTGCAATAGGAACACATCTAAATTTCATACCATACAAGCGTTGTTATGACAACAGCTGTTGACCCAGACAGGTTGAGCTCACCTGCTTCTATCGAACCCGACCAGCGGTCCACCATCTTCTGAATGACGATTTCAAAAAGCTCTCCATCTCGAAGGCACCTAGAAGGACATGATGAGCAGAACGTAGCAATGTAAATCAACATTATAGCTAATGGAGTATAATATAGTATATATCCAGATTAGAGTATAATCAAGTCACATCACCTGTTAGATATGACGATCGCGTCGTTGAACTCGCTGCGGCAGTTCTGGCGCAGGGCAGTGCGCCCTCCGTTGGTTATGACAGCATTAGTGCCATGAAGCTGGTGAAACCGCAGGTCATTGGTTGTGCTGGCTCCTCCTACGGAGCAGGGGCTCCCCGGGGACATGACGGTGGGGCCTTCTGAGCTGTCCTCTGGCAGAGGGGGGAGGTCCACTGAGGTAGAGGAAGAGTTAGAGTTTGTCTAGAAGTAAACCTGGGTTTAGTTAGGCCATCTTCTCTCACCCATGTCATCCATGATGGTTGCCTGCGCGGCCTGGCCGTACAGGTCCACCACTGCGTACACGCTGGAAGGGACGTTCCAGGCTGCTGGGCCCTGAGCGACGCCGTTAACAAAGAAGTGAAGGCTGCCGTCTTCTTTCCGCACCACGCCCACCGTATCACCAGCCTGCCAGAACAATGAGCTGACCATTCTGTCATCAAGAGTAGAAGGTGAACGGGAACATCCCTCACCTTTAGTCGGTCCAGGTTGTGTCCATACTCATCCAGGATGGTCGTCCCATTGTGCATCACGCCGTTCCCAGTCATCATCCACGTTCCTGTGGAAGAAAAGCATCAGTTCACGTGAACTCAGCCTCACTCGGTTTGGCAGAATACTCTGGTGCTTTTATTTTGAAGAAGAAACCTTGGAATGTTCTGCTTTTTTACCTGGGGACATCCCAGTTCATCTGCTCCCGCTTACCAAGACACCTCTCACCTTATGGGTGCTGTTCCCCTCCCTCCTGTTTCCAGTCTGATTATCATCTTGACCAGATACCCACCAGCAAATCTCAAACCTGGACTGACTTCTTCAACAACCTCACCTGAGCGCAGGTTGGTCATCGTTTGTTTCACTTACAATATGAAGCAAGAAATAAAAAGTAAACAACAGTTTCATCTGACCTCTCCTGGGCTCTGCATTGGCGACAAATAAAACCATCCACCACTGGGCAGCCTGTCTCATCCGATCTTTCAAAAATAAAGTTTACTGCCGATGCTCTGCTTCTTCTCTGCATGGAAGTACAAAGAAAGGTCAAAGCTGATTTCATTTGAAAAGAAATCACAAGTACAGAGTCAAGATGTTAAATTTGAGTTGGTTATTAAATATGTAGCTAATTCCAGAGCCGATACCTACAACACAAAAGTGCAGTTACTTTGGTTACGCATACAGGAAAAACAAGCGACTGCGGCAGAAAACCGCCACCTAGTGGAGAAAGCATGATCTGCATCGATTCCCACATTCTTATAAAAATTAGTAGGGTTTCCATGACGATCCCACGTCAATTATTTACAATTTCAAAAGTAATATATAAACTATACCAGCACAGTTATCACAAATAGTTCCTGGGCCAATATTCAAGAAACTTTCAGGGTTTTTTTTAATGAATAGGAAAGAGCTAATGATAATTCACAAATATCACCTTACCATTTATCTGTCTGTGCAGAATGCCGGATATCAGGAGAACGTCAGGGGCATGCACAGTCCCTGTGACTAAAGACACATGCAGCTCAAACGTCACATCAACGTCAAACGTCACAGGTGAGGGGACCAGGGAGTGGAGAAATGGAGTGACATCATAGGCAGGGCGTAAAGGAAGCCATTGCTGTCGGATAAAAAAATAAATGAGTTTTCCTTTTTTTTCCAAATTCAAAAACTGTTTATTCAGCATCACTGAAACATATACCCACTCCAACATGTAGTTGAATTCACTTCCTTTGCTATTTCCCTCTTCTCTATCATCCAGTCTCAACATCGATTACTGGTGCATCCATTTGGGGCATGGTTAGGCGATCAATGGAGGTCCAGTACAGCATGTCCCTGCACAGGAACTACCTCCACAGTAAAGGGTCCCTCACCATGGCCCTCCAGTACCTACTGGTGGCTCCCAGGTGACAGATGTCCACAGGAGACACAGAGGTCATGCTCAGGAACTGCACATCCACCTTTAGAAAAGATACAATGACCAACAGAAGTATTAAGGGAGCCCTTACATAATTCAGGGTTCTAGTTTGTAATTTACAAAAATATATCATAAAAGATAGTTTGTGAACATAAATACCTTAAAGAATACACACTAAAGTGTATCCCAGCCATAACAAAATAAAAATCTGTACACTTTCTTTTTAAAATGAATTCAAAGTACAATTATTGGGCAGAAATGAAGAATAACCTGTCAAAGTCTACCAAATCAAACAAGTTTCCCCCCCCCCCCCCCCAATATCAACTTAGTAGTTAGACATTGTCTTATCGGTAAACTGTCTAAATACCCGGGTTGGCGGGGCTCCGCGGCGTAAATCCATCTTTTAGAACTTTGCCCGTTTGGAAAATATCTGCCGTGATCAGCCGCCTCCGACGAGTCAGAGGCAGACTCGTAGACCTGTCGGCTCTTCGCTGCCATGACTTCATATATGAGGAAACTTTATTTCCAGACACGTCCTCTCCTCCCCATTAACTCCAAACACACTAAATGAGAAACACGCGCTCCTCATTTACACTTCCTGGTTGCTGGCCCTCGCGGTGCCTTGTGGGTACTGGAGTCCTGGAGGTGGCGCCTTTCGGCAGAAAACAAGTACATGCATTTTTTTTTAAATAAATGCTTTATTTTAACAAAGACCATAAAAAACTATTTAAAATGGCCAACATTTCAACATAATTTGGTCAACAGCATCAACAACAAAAGTTAAACATTTATATACATATATATTTATATTATCTGCCCCCAGTGCGGCCTCCCTGCGGGCACCACCCCTGATTTCCGGTCTATCGCCTCCTGCTCCAAAGTGAAAATCTCACCATCTGTAAAATGCACTTGGGTTCTTTGTAGTATTCCATTGCAGAAATCTTGATGCTAGTGTGTTAAAACTGCCGGTAACAAGAAAATACTTAGTATTTTGCACCAACTCGACACGTCAATGCATCTGTGGAATCTTACCTTCGCCCAACTGCAGGTGGTCAAAAGCTGCTCTGCCCACATTGTGGTGCTGCTCAGGCACGAAGTGGTAAATAACACTCCTCACCTGCTCTGGTACACCTGAGATAAGATTACACACAGGTGGACTCGTTAGGTTAACATTCATTCAGCAGTCAGACAAAACTCTGAAGATTTTTTTTTTTTTTTTTTTTTAATTGGTTGCACTCAGAAAAAGGAGCTGAATACTTTTGCGCACCACACTTTTCAGTTTTTATTTGTCAAAAAAAAAAAAATTAAATCACGTATGTTTTTCTTTACTTTTGCAAGCCACTGTACGCTGTCGAAAAATATGGAAGGTATATTTCAAACAAACCCGTGTGTCTGAAAGAAAAAAGAAAAGTCACGGAAAAATAGACACAATGAACATTTTTGGAAGTTCATTTTCTGTATTTAAACCAGTAGTTTTTGAAGCTTTGGAATTGTTCATAGATTTGAAGCATTAATCGCCTCTTTAATGGGTAAATTTGAAACTGATTGTTTTGCAGACACAAGTTAGAGGAGCAAAACATGATGGACAACCATAAACAACAATTTGCTATGATACTGCCCAATTCAGAACAGAATATGATGCATTGATAGCTGATGCTATCAACAATGCTATCCTTGGCCCATTATCAACAATATTTCATTAAAATCTGTTCATAACCTTTCAAGTTATTTTGGAAAAAGTCAAACAGATCAACACCAGTGGAGGTAAGTATTCTTACCTTGATTGTTGGCAGCCATCTGAGCCATTTGGTGGTGGTGGATGACAGCTTACCACCGTCATTCTGAGTACACTTGCCATATAGATCCTCCTCCTGCCCAAACTGTGGGCGGCAAGCCACTCGTGGCAACTCCCAGGTCCTGCCCCTTGACCCACAGGTGTAGACTGCCCCTGGAGCAACGCTCGGCCATACTCCTCTAGGACAAGGCGGCCATCCTCAACCCAGACCAGTCCCACACAATCCAGGAGCCACCCTTGAAGAACCTGGCGCTGCTGGGGAATTCCAGAGCAGCAGGATTGAATGCCGTGAGGCTGATTTTAACCAAGCCCCACCAGAAATGCACCTACGGGAAAACAACGAGAGGGGAGACCTCAATAGTGCAACATTTAAAAGGGGGAAGCATCTAGTGGACTGTTATTGTCTGCTATTCCACAACTGCATCCACAAGCTATTCCATTTCACACATTAGAGGTGCCCTTTCAAATGTATGAAATATAAATCTGATATTTACATCTACTAGAATATCAACCCTTATTTCCTGTAAAATATTTTGCCAATAAATGTATCAAAAATTATATAACTGCTGGCCCTCAAGACAAATTTCTTCACTGATAGCTATAGAAAACAAAGTGTGCTTTCTTGTGTGCACTTGCTATTTTTAGGTCCACTCAAAGACACGAAAGTGAACATAAAGCTTTAGTAATTTGTAGCAGCATGTGAAAAATGTAGGATAACAGGAAGAACTAAAGCCCTCTGTTGTCGCCACCTTTAAAAGCCTCTTGTGTCATCGTACATTTGCTGCTGTAGCGTGACATTGGAGTCGTATCACACAGCCGGCAGCCATCAGCCCGGACTAATGTAATACTTCACTGGTCTCTGGGGTGAGTTCTGTTTTCCTGCCGGCTGCTTGGAGGAGCAAAAGTTTTCTGGTGGAAGAGAGATGCTTTGAATCTCGCTGCTGCTGCTGCTTCCAAATGGAACATGTCTAGTCTATTTGGCGCTGATACACAGACCAAGAGCTGCCATATTGTTTGGCAGCAGATTCACGAGGGAGAGGCCTTTCCAACAGACAAGGAGACAAGTAGCAATGAACTGATAACAGCTAAAAAGTAAACATTAACTGTACACACACACACACACACACACACACACACACAGATATGACAGGAGGAGCCAGAAGAGCACAACTAGTTCTGCTAAAGGGATGTGAAACCTGCAAATTCAAGGAAATTGGAGAACTATGCAGCAGTTCATTTGTATCTTCCTCCTCCAACTTCACAACAATTTATTAATATTTGTGGTATTTTTTTAAGTTCTCTGCAAACCCTTAATCCATATATTTTCCTGTGCTACAGGGCAGCTGTGAGTGCTGATTGACTTGTGTTTGACAGGAAAATCCAGGTCCAAGGTAAAGATTTGGACTTGGATTTAGCTGTCAAACACAAAACTAGAACCGTGAACACACTTCCTTACTCCCACCTGAAAATGTATATGCGCTGATAAAATAGAAAATATTAACACCAATTAGAGAACCAGGAGAGGTTTGCAAAATGGATCAAAGCTTTAATGGCATTAAATAAATATTAGCAAAAAAACCATGAGACCACACTACAGATGATTTCATTGAGTCGTCAGGTTAATACTTTATTTTGTTTGATTGCAGCAAAGAAAGGGAGACGGAAACGAGGAGAGAGAGAGAGAGAGAGAGAGGAAGAGAGCAGAAGAATGTGGGGAAAGGAAACTACTGACTTTGGGAGAGCTGTGGCTACAAGCCTTTGTATCAAATCTAAAGACAAAGTCATCAGGCAACATTAAAACATCTTTTAAAAATAACATTAACATATTTTTGTGGGCTCTATATGGCACAGTATTACCCTAAACATGTACACGATACCAAAACAGTTTAGCCACACCCCTACATCTATGAACCGCTTATTGTATCTCAAGGAAAAGTTTTTACTAGTCAAATTTCTTATGCCATAACAAGGCACCTTAACACAAATCTGGCAGATCCACATTTTACTATAGATAATTATTTAAATATCAAAGCAGAGGCACATTCATTTAAACTAAAACATACAGTAAATAGCTGTTTATTACCACCAGATTCCAGTCCAGTCACTACATTAAATCATTTTGCATCGCTGCAGCTTCCTGCAGACACTGGTGATGCCTTCAGGCTCTCCACACCCTCCATCAAGGACGATATCAAGACCACTTAACTGAACTCGCTGAGACAGTTCTGGCACAGGGCAGTGCGCCCTCCGTTGGTTATGACTGCATTACTGCCATGAAGCTGGTGCAACCGCAGGTCACTGGTTGTGCTGGCTCACCCATGTCATCCACGATGGTTGCCTGCGCGGCCTGGCCGTACAGGTCCACCACTGCGTACACGCTGGAAGGGACGTTCCAGGCTGCTGGGCCCTGAGCGACGCCGTTAACAAAGAAGTGAAGGCTGCCGTCTTCTTTCCGCACCACGCCCACCGTATCACCAGCCTGCCAGAACAATGAGCTGACCATTCTGTCATCAAGAGTAGAAGGTGAACGGGAACATCCCTCACCTTTAGTCGGTCCAGGTTGTGTCCATACTCATCCAGGATGGTCGTCCCATTGTGCATCACCACGTTCCCAGTCATCATCCACGTTCCTGTGGAAGAAAAGCATCAGTTCACGTGAACTCAGCCTCACTCGGTTTGGCAGAATACTCTGGTGCTTTTATTTTGAAGAAGAAACCTTGGAATGTCCTGCTCACCGAGACACCTCCCACCTTATGGGTGCTGTTCCCCTCTCTCCCCTGTGATGATTATCTGATTATCTTAACCAGATAGCCACCAGCAAACCTCAAACCTGGACTGACTTCTGCAACAACCTCACCTGAGCGCAGGCTGGTCATCGTCGGGGGCAGCTGCAGGTACGCAGGGTCGTGCGTGGTGACGCCGATTTTGATGGAGCCCATCCATCCGTCCACTGTCATGTTGATGCGGACCTGGAACACCTCATTGGAGCGCAGCGGCCGGTTGCTCAGGACCACCCCGTGGTTGAAGTCATCTGTCGCACTGTGGACACAATTTGTGTTGGAATCACTGAACTAAAATTGTGTGGGGTCAAGAGTAATAAAACTAAACTTCTGAGAGGTAACCAAGGCGTGGACTCACTGCGGCCGCAGCGCTGTCCTCCCGTCGCTAATGATAGCAGCTTTCTGACCGCAGTTGGTGTGGAAGAGCAGCCTGTCAGGCCCCTCTGGTTGGTCAAGGCGGTCGCTGTGGTTGTGGTTGTGGACTATAGTGACCTTGACGGCCTTGCCGTAGAGGTCAACCACGCCGTAAACAACGCCTGGTATCTGTGCTGCTGCAACCCCTAATGTAAGAAAACAAAACGTTGCAGGACAGAACCAGCAAACCACAAAGAGATTTGATAGTCTTTCCTGAGTTTTTAAGTACAGATATAGAATTCTTTAGCTGGCTCCACCTTTTAACCTTCAACTCCCTGTCCCTGGACACAGACTTCCTCTTCCTCACCTTGGTCGATGCCATTGATGTAGAAATGGAGTGCGCCGCTAGCCTTGCGCATCAACCCTATGTGATCCCCCTCCTGAGCAGGGACAGGGTGAACGGACAGGGTCAGAACACATTTTCAGTGTCGTGCAGTAGTGTGTGAGCAAAAG
>JABWDL010004566.1:0-10973 GCA_015343265.1 Pao palembangensis | reverse complement strand
ACTCCCCTTTAACAGGAAAAAACTTCAAGCCGAACCAGGGGGAAAAACTCCCCTTTAACAGGAAAAACAACGCAAGCAGAACCAGGGGGAAAAACTCCCCTTTAACAGGAAAAAACCTCAAGCAGAACCAGGGGGAAAAACTCCCCTTTAACATGTTTGTGTTTCGCAGGTGCACCGGACCCCACCGCCGGCGCCAGCATTGACGATGACAACTGCTGGCACCTGGACGAGGACCAAGTGAGGGAGCAGGTGAAGCAGTTCCTGTCGCAGGGCGGGTACTACGGCTCTGGGAAGCAGCTCAACTCCATGTTTGCTAAGGTAGAAACCAGGCGGAGTCTCCAGCAGGAGGCCAGGACAGGCAGCTAGCATTAGCACAGGCGGATGACTGATGAAGGAGGAGGAGAGGAGGAAGAGGAGCGCGTGGAGTCCTCACAGTCACCAAGCATGCCTGTCCTTTCTGCCTGTTTCCAGGTCAGGGAGATGCTACGAATGAGAGACTCCAACGGAGCGCGAATGCTAACGCTCATCACCGAACAGTTTATGGCAGATCCCCGCCTGTCGCTATGGCGACAGCAGGGCACGGGCATGACGGACAAGTGTCGGCAGCTGTGGGACGAGCTCGGTAAGAACCACCAGTCAGGTAACCAGGTAACTGGGAAACTCTTCTCCCTGTAGCTCAGGAGGTCCCGCCGATTGGTCCTGATTGGTCACACACACACACACTCAGACACACACACACACTTGAACGAGCAGGTCGTTCTCAGGCCAGGCGCCATCCAAACCTACACACCTCTGAGTCGCTATGGTAACCATCCTCAGCGTACATATGCACATGGGTGAGCTAACGGTTGCGTCCCGTTCCCAGGTGCATTGTGGGTGTGCGTGGTGCTAAACCCTCACTGCAAGAGCGAGGAGAAGAGCAGCTGGCTGCGGCAGCTGAAGAGGTGGGGCGACATGGACGTTTGCCCGCTGGAGGACGGGAACTACGGGGCGGAGCTTCCCAACATCACCAACGCGCTGCCGCAGAGCAACCTGTCCCAGGGTGAGCAGCCACGCACCTGCACAGGTAGGCCAGCGGTGGGCGTGGCAAAGTGACGGCGTGGCTGTGCTCCGCAGACTCTCTGGCCAGGCCGAGGAGGACGGTGTTCAGCCGGGCGGTGGAGGCCTGCGACCTCCACTGGCAGGACAGCCACCTGCAGAGGATCATCAGCAGCGAGAGCTACACCTCTCCATCCTACCAGAGGGAAGGGGAGAGCCTGCTCTTCAGTCCCCAGGGTCTGCCGCTCTGGCTAGGTGCACGCACACACACACACACACACACACACACACACACACACACACACACAGGTCTGCAGGGATCTACTTCCTGTCAGATTCCAGCCTTACCCGCTGTTTCCACAGGATACGCTGCGTCTCCATCCGTCCTGATTAGATTCCATTCAAGTCAATGCGTCAGTTTCCACCGGCTGTGGCTCCGCCCACGGCAGGGCTGGAGGCTCCGCCCACAGCAGGGCTGGGGCCTCCGTCGCCCTCCGCAAAAATAGGCATTGCTTTTATTTTGGACGGACGGGGCATCGCGTGCGGCACAGGAAGGTGGGTGCGAAGAAAAAATAAAACAAACGGTAATTTGTCAAAATAAAAGCTCCCGTATTTCGAGCGATGGTTTTTACATGTGTGAATCATCTTTTTCTTGGGCCGTTTTATCTCTTGTTTGTGGGTGTGTGAAACAACATCACAAGTTAACTTATTGTTTACAGCAGATTTTTTAATATATTAAATAAATAACGTAAATAATCAAAATTTACAGGAAATAATGGATTTATTACACATTTTAGGAAGCATTAATAGAGTACCTCGGGGTCTTGTTCACGACTGAGGGAAGGATGGAGCGGGAGATCGACAGGCGGATCGGTGCGGCGTCGGCAGTAACAGACTCTGCACCGGTCCGTTGTGGTGAAGAGAGAGCTGAGCTGAAAAGAGAAGCTCTGGATTTACCGGTCGGTCTTCGCTCCCACCCTCACCTGTGGTCAGGAGCTTTGGGTGGTGACTGAAAGAACGAGATCGTGGGTACAAGCGGCCGAAATGAGCTTCCTCCGTAGGGTGGCTGGTCTCTCCCTTAGAGACAGGGGGAGGAGCTCTGCCATCCGGCAGGAGCTCGGAGTAGAGCCGCTGCTCCTCCGCGTTGAGAAGAGCCAGATGAGGTGGCTCGGGCACCTAGTGAGGATGCCTCCTGGACGCCTCCCTGGTGAGGTGTTCAGGGCACGTCCCTCCGGTAGGAGGCCCCCGGGAAGACCCAGGACACGCTGGAGGGACTATGTCTCTGGGCTGGCCTGGGAACGCCTCAGAATCCCCCCTGGAAGAGCTGGACGAAGTAGCTGGGGAGAGGGAAGTCTGGGCTTCCCTGCTTAGGCTGCTGCCCCCGCGACCCCACCCCGGATAAGAGGAGGAAGATGGATGGATGGATTAATAGAATTCCTCATGGTGGAGTCACCAACATCTGAAGAAAGGGGAATTTTACTCCTCCAGGAACAAAGAGCGTCTTCTTCTGTGGTGGTAATCTCGCGCGGATTTCGTTTTCAGCTCCTGTTGACAAAGATCGCTCTAAATACGGGAGCTTTTATTTTGACAACTTCCCGGATGTTTTATTTTCTCTTTGCACCCGACTTCCTGTCCGACACGCGCTGGATGGTGCTAGCTTGTTGCGGCGTTCTCCGTCCGTCCAGACGCCTCCGCTGGAAACCCGGGGTACTGCCGCATGTGTGTTGGTGGAGAGAGAGAGGCTCCTGACGTTAACCCGGCTCTCTGCTAACCCCACAGACCATGTTCCGACGGCGTGCGCCCGCGTCGACGCCTTGCGTTCCCACGGTTACTCCAGGGAAGCCCTGCGATTGGCTGTGGCCATCATCAACACCTTACGCCTCCAGCAGCACAGGCAGATGGACATCTACAGGCACCAGAAGAAAGGTAGCACACACACACACACACACACACACACATGCAGGGGTGTGTGTTCTGAAGCGCTGCTCTGCTCCTCCCAGATCTCCTTCAGAAGGGCGTCACCTCCATCACCAACCTGGAAGGCTGGGTGGGCCACCCGCTCGACCCCATCAGCTGTTTGTTCAACACGCTGACGGAAACCTGCCGCCTGGACGACGACAGCTCCATGGACACAGGAGGTGTGCGCTCTCTTTGCTTTGTTCCCACCTTGGAATCATCATCATCATCTTCAGCTCCGTCTTCTTCTTCTTCCATCCTGGGCTGGGAGGAGAAGAGGAGGAGGAGAAGGTTCTCCTCGTCCTCTGACTGTTACCAGCCTGTTTGGATTCCTCACACACCTGAAGCACAGCACCCACACACACACACTAAACACACACACACACACACGCACGCTCATTAACCATGCACCGTGGGTGTGTGTGTGTGTGTGTTTGCCTTCGCTCACCACCAGCCACATCACCAGTCCAGCACAAAGGTCGGGCTCCCCCACTGTCACCGAGCTAAAGGGAACCATTGTCATTTCAAACAATGCTGACCACAGGCCCCAGTTTGTGTGTGTGTGTGTGTGTGTGTGTGTGTGTGTGTGTGTGTTTGTGCATGCACAGAAGAGTGAGTCACTGTCATCACTTATGTTGTTTAGAAATTTGATCTGGACTGCGTGCGTGTGTGTGTGTGCGCGTGTGTGTGCGTGCGTGCGTGCGTGTGTGTGTGTGCGCGTGTGTGTGCGTGCGTGTGTGTGTGTGTGTGTGTGTGTCCATGTCGTGTTTTGCTCTGCACGGCAGCTGCTAACATCTGTTAGCAGCTGGGGGCTGGACCTAGACTGTTCCAGCCAATCAAAGTCTTCACATCCTCACATTGTTTTTCAAATCAGCCAATCAGCTGGCAGCTGCTCCAGAATCAGTTTCAGTTCTTTACTGGGATTCATCACACACACACACACACACGCACACATAGAATCAGCAGGATTGAGGGGATCTCAGAGGGGATTTAAGTGCAATGGTGGGAAGGGGGAGCAGAGCAGAGCGGCTGGGCACCAATCAGCAACAGCTGAGGCTAGCGTAGCATCTGCTGTCAATTATCACTGTGGCGGGTTAGCGCTCATCCTGGATTAGTGATCACATCTACCCTGACTGCTACTCTGAGCTGGGATGTATCGCATGTATCGCCTCTATTACATCTAAAACCACCTTCACTGTGTGTTTCGTTCGTCTCATTTTAAGACGTGACTCATTGGTGGCTCACACGCCGTGTTTTCCTTCTGCTCCTCTAGAGGGCGATCCGCGGCCTCCGGTCTACCACCATGTCCCAGTGTGGGGCAGCTCTGATGGGGGGGAGTCCTACTTGACGTTGGCCTTAGAAGTGGCTCTGATGGGGATGGGCCAGCAGAGGATAATGCCCGAGGGTCTTTACGCTCAAGATAAGGTAGCTGCTCGCCCACCGTCCACACCCTCTGGTGATAACGCCGCCCAAGCCCTCAGAGGTGGTGCTCGGTGTCCATCAGAGACGATGTCACTGTCGTCATCATTAAAGCACCGTGACGGGCAGTTTCCACCCAGTGGAGGGAAAGGTCACTGACTTAGAGCAGGAAGTCGGTGCTATTAGCGCAGTTGACGTCTGCTAGCCCAGCTCGCTGACTGGAGACCGTTCTGGTCATCTGCTTTCTGGAATGATCTTCTCCTGTCCTGCTGAACCAGACCCAGCATTTATCCTGTGCGTGTGTGTTGTGGATACATTGCAGGTGTGTCGCAACGAGGAGCAGATAGTTTCCAAACTCCAGGAGCTGGATCTGGACCACGTCCTGGTCCAGAGCCTCCGGAAGCAGACCGTTCAGCTGCTGGAAGGTAGGAGAACGTCTGTGAAGGTCACTTCTGTGGATGTGGCTTAGAAACGGTTGTGACAGCGGAGAAAACTGCGCCTTGTCTCGTCCCGGAGCAGCTGGTCCCTTCAGCGGTCTGGGCGAGGTCATCCACAGGGAGAGCGTCCCCATGCACACGTTCGCCAAGTACCTCTTCTCTGCCCTCCTGCCGCATGACGCAGATCTGGCCTATAAAGTAGCTCTGCGCGCCATGAGGTCAGTTTCCTCCACCAGGACGTGTGGCGTGTATCTGACCGTGACCTTCTCCGGAAGGCGCCCCCGTGTGTCTGGTCCTGTGTGGCGTGACTTTGTTGTCTTCTCTCTGTCCTGTCTCCCTCTTCTTCTCCTCCTTTACCCAGCCGGCTTTCAGCAGGATGGTTCCTCCTTGTAAGCCTGGTCCTGCTCAAGGTTTCTCCCTGTTAAAGGCAGTTTTTACTGCCACTGTGCTCACCTGGGGGTTCCGGCTCTGGGTTTCTGCCTCTGTAAAGCACCTAGAGACAGTTTTTGCTGCAAAGGTTCCATCTCCTGACTTGAACAGTGTTGCTGTGGCGGACGCTGACTCGGGTCTCTCCTCCAGGTTGCCGGTCCTGGAGTCGTCGGCCGGCTCTGGTGACGTGGGTCACCCTCATCACGGCATCTCCATCGTTCCCAGCAGATACCCGCGCTGGTTCACGCTGGGCCACCTGGAGTCCCAGCAGTGCGAGCTGGCCTCCACCATGCTGACGGCTGCCAAAGGTAGCTCAGCCTCGGCGCCGCGACGCCTGTCTGGACTGTGCCGACGGGTTCATGGGCATCTGTTGTTGCCTGCAGGGGACATGCTGCGGTTGCGGACGGTGCTGGAGGCCATTCAGAAAAACATCCACTCCTCGTCTCTCATCTTTAAACTGGCCCAGGACGCCTTTAAGATAGCCACGCCAGCAGACAGCCCGTCGGACCTAACGCTGCTCAACGTGGCTCTGGAGCTGGGTCTGCAGGTACTGGCTGCTCCTCTGCTGCACCTCGGTGTCATCTCTGCTGTTGGGGGTGTCCCGCCAGCGCGCCCGGACAAGTTACCGGGAATGAAAGTAGGCGGGAAGGTCCCACCACCTGAAGGAGTGAATCTGTGTTCAGGGCGCTAACGACGGCCGAGCTGCGCGTTTGTCTGCTCTAGAAGGTCTTTGGTGCTGACCCAGGTTGTGTGTTTGCAGGTGATGAGGATGACTCTGTCCACGCTCAACTGGAGACGGAGAGAGATGGTCCGCTGGCTGGTGACCTGCGCCACGGAAGTGGGTAGGTGATCCACCCGCGCCACCAAGCTCACCTGAGCAGACACGTGTCTCTCAGGCTTCTGGCAGGGACCCAGAAGAACCCCCACCCTCACCTTCTTTCCAGTCCTGAATCAAACCAACCACTTTTCTTTGAAGCCCAGTACACGCGGCA
This sequence comes from Pao palembangensis, assembly GCA_015343265.1. Classification (NCBI taxonomy): domain Eukaryota; kingdom Metazoa; phylum Chordata; class Actinopteri; order Tetraodontiformes; family Tetraodontidae; genus Pao; species Pao palembangensis. The sequence goes on along the minus strand of JABWDL010004566.1, from coordinate 4,702 downwards.
CCATTTTCAGCGAGTGGCGGGTCGACGACGCCCAAAATCCAGGCTGCTCGTGACGTAGAAAGAGCTCCAGCCAATGACAGCAGATGTGGGCGTGGCCACAAAACAAGGAAGTGAAGTCGCGCCCTGTGGACACTCCCGTCTCACACCAGTCTTGTAGCGTGGACACCCAATGCTCCCACCGACCCTGTCCAGTTGCGCCCCGCCCACTCATGAAAAATGGTGCCGTGTGAACTTGGCTTTAGAAAGTTCTTCTCAACTTTGGGTGGAAGATGCAGAAAAGCTCCTTGTTTCCATAGCGACTGTGCTTGTCCTCCTCAGGCATGCGGGCGTTGGTGAGCATCCTCCAGAGCTGGTACACCCTCTTCACCCCAACGGAAGCCACCAGCATCGTGGCGGCCACCGTCATGTCCCACAACACCATCCTGCGCCTGAGCCTGGACTACCCCCAGCGGGAGGAGCTGGCCAGCTGTGCCAGGACCTTGGCGCTGCAGTGCGCCATGAAGGACCCCCAGAACTGCGCCCTGTCGGCCCTGACGCTGTGCGAGAAGGACCACATCGCCTTTGAGACGGCCTACCAGATCGTGATCGACGCGGCGTCCACGGGGATGACCTACTCGCAGCTGTTCACCATCGCCAGGTACATGGAGCACAGGGGCTACCCCCTCCGCTCCTTCAAGCTGGCCTCGCTCGCCATGACGCACCTGAACCTGGCCTACAACCAGGACACCCACCCGGCCATCAACGACGTGCTGTGGGCCTGCGCGCTCAGCCACTCGCTGGGCAAGAACGAGCTGGCGGCCATCATCCCCCTGGTGGTGAAGAGCGTGCAGTGCGCCACCGTGCTGTCGGATATCCTGCGGCGGTGCACCATGACGGCGCCGGGCCTCGCCGGAATTCCCGGGAGAAGGAACTCTGGGAAGCTGATGTCCACGGACAAAGCGCCGCTGAGGCAGCTTCTGGACGCCACCATCTCCGCGTACATCAACACCACGCACTCTCGGTTAACGCACATTAGCCCGCGGCACTACGGCGAATTCATCGAGTTCCTGAGCAAAGCCCGCGAGACGTTCCTGCTCGCTCAGGACGGACACATCCAGTTCGCCCAGTTCATAGACAACCTGAAGCAGATCTACAAGGGCAAGAAGAAGCTGATGATGCTGGTCCGAGAGCGCTTCGGCTGAGGCAGGCCACACCTCCTCCGTGGAAGAAGCCCCACTTTTCCTTTCTGTTGAATGTCTTTTGATATTTTCACTCTTGTTGTTGAGCCATCTGGTGAGTTTGTCCTCCGTTTGCGCCTGTTTCCTTCGGTTTCTAGACTGTGAGCCAGGAGGCAGCCTCAGAGGCTACCTCCACCCGACCCCACCACACGCTTTAGCGTCCTGATCCTGGGCAGGATCGGCGTTCTCTCCGTCAGGACTCAGTCGACGAGCGATAGAAGCTCCGCCCGCTTCACGTCCGTCTTTGGGAAACAGCAGAACATCCCAGCAGCCTGTTGATTTCATCGCTTCCTGTTTAGAAGTGTGTGGTTTCCGCCTCAGGAGCCGGAGCTTCAGCAGAACACCAACCTTCAGTTGCCTACACCTGGACCCGAGCGCATGAGGAGTTTCAGTGCTTCTCTCCACCCACATCAGAGATCTCCAAGCCATAGCAGGTCCCCCTGGTCTGCTCCGCACCCCGCTGGGCAGCTTGCACAAACCTGAGATTCGACGAGACCGGCTCGGCTCCTGGCTGCTCGCTCTCGAAAGCCACACCCACCGATCACACAGGCCGGCGAGGAGCTACGCTGGCGCAGAGGCGCCTGGCGTGAAACACATACGGCCCGCTACAAATATGCAAAGCTTCTGGTGTTAAAGGTCCAAGGGTCACGTGTGCAGAGGAACAAAGAGCAGCTGCTAGCAAACGAGCAGGAACCACGCAGGGAGGAGACGCTAAAGCTAGCGCTTAAGAACACGCGCGCGAGTGGAGACCAAGACAGAACCAGTTAGCATTTCTTGAGCTCAGGCTGATGTTTGGCGCGAGTGACGGCGGTGGTTGACCTCGTCCCGGGGCTACGCTGGCTAACGCTGCTGCTGCTGCTGGTGCACGCGCCCTCCTCCAGGATCCCAGCATCCCGCAGCGCTAATCTCCGTGTGCACCGCAGTAAGAGCTTGACATAACCGCGGCCGTGTGAGCACTTGTCACAAATACCTCTTCAGTACCTTCCTGCCGGCTTCAGCGTTTCTTTCCTGATGGTTTCACCACCGTTGGCCTGAGAAGGAACGAGGGAAGCCTCCGTGCGAGGCGTTCTTCCACCCAGGCGCTGGGCGGCGAGGCGCCACTCTGGGCCGATGGACAGCATCGCTGATAGACGAGTGGAAACTCCAATAGGAAGAAAGAGACTCAACTCAGTTCTCAGGGACATCACTTAAAGAAACAAAGTCGTAGCATTAAGCATTTAAAATATTGTATATATGAAAGTGTTGACTCAGAAAATTGTACATTTCTAATTATTTATGATGAGTTTGTCCTCTGTCTTTTTCTTTTCTTTGTTTCACCAGGGGTGTACTTGAATCGCTTGGATGAGCAGTTTGACAGCATTTTTTTCTTTGTTTTTCTTTGTTGCTTGTTTGTAAGAGCAGTGACTTTTTCTCAGGTGCTCCTGTGTACATTTCTTTGTTTTAGCTCTAAACTCTTAGTAGTTTGTCTTTTTTTTTTATCATTTTTTGACTTTGGAAAACGAATCTGTGTTCCCAACGGACGCGTGATGGGAAGGAGGAAGGCGTCCGTCAACAGAACCTGACTATGCAGAAACATTTGGAGGGTCTAAAAAGAAAAGCACCCTCAGATGGAGACGGGAGGGGGCAGCAGGACCCATCAGGACCCTGTAGGACTCTGCAGGACTGAGCAGGACCCAGGCTCCAGTAGCGTTTGGAGTTTTACACAGAAACCAGAGGAAGAGGAGGGCCCTGACTGGTCGGGGTACCAGGCTTCCTGCTGGGTTTCCCTTCAGTGTCTTGCACAACAAAATGCAAAGAGCCAAAGGACCAAAGTCAGCGTGGTCTCTGCTTGACCCCCCTCCAGGCCTCAGATCCGGCTGACTTCAGCTCTTCTGTCTGCTCCTCTTCTGACCTCCGCTTCACCCTCGTCCCTCCTCCAGAGAGCCGCCGTGGCCTCCGACCCGCCCAGGCCTGGAGTAGAGACCTAGTCCCGGTCTGTTCCCACCTAGTCCAGTTCCCGTTCCCACCTAGTCCAGCTCCTATTCCCACCTAGTCCAGTTCCCGTTCCCACCTAGTCCAGCTCCCGTTCCCACCTAGTCCAGTTCCCGTTCCCACCTAGTCCAGTTCCCGTTCCCACCTAGTCCAGTTCCTGTTCCCACCTAGTCCAGTTCCCGTTCCCACTTAGTCCAGTTCCTGTTCCCACCTAGTCCAGCTCCTGCTCCACCTCGGTTCTCCTCTCAGACTTGAGGGACCCTGAAAGTGTTTGTTGGCTCTTTGTGCTACTGATGATGAAAAGTTATTTCCAGTATTTGTTGCCGCTCAAGTATGCTAGCTTAGCATCAGCACTCATCCTCTTTTCTTTTTCTTTCCTTTCCTTTTCTTTGTTTTTTACGCCACTTGTGGAGCTACTGTCTATAAAGTGAGAATTTATGACTATTTATGTACGGCTAATACCATTTTTATATTGATTTGTGTTGGAATCTTGGTGCTTTTCTAAGAATAAAGTGTGAAACACACGGGCTGCGTCTGGCTCCCTGACCCCTGACCTCCAGGTCCAGGTCCAGGTCCATTCTGGCCTCCCATCTACTGAGGGACACTGCAGACAGGAAGCAGCTAAAGGATGGACAGATGTGCTGTCCAGACAGATGAGCTCATCTACATCTACGTCAAAGCTGCATCTAACAGGAAGAACCCTGGAGCAGGACCAGGCTCCAAGCAGGGACCCTCTGCTGGGTCCAGTAGAGGGTCCCTGCTTGGAGCCTCAAACCACTGCATGAGCGTCCAGGCAGCGTCCTGTCCTGTCCTGTCCTGTCCTGTCCTGATGCTGGGACAGGAAACAGTGGTCAACATCTGCCCCCCTGAGCAGCTGAAGGTCCTCAAGCACCAATCAGTCTCTGTCCCGGACTCACCGTGCTCATTCATGCATGTGCTCACTCAAACATATGCTGTGTGTGTGTGTGTGTGTGTGTGTGTGTGTGTGTGTGTGTGTGGGCACAGATAAAGCACTGATGGTGTCCATTCATGGCAGATGATCTACAGCCTGCTGTCGTTCCAGGCAGATTGGATTTTCAGGCCTGCTGATCTGCTGAGAGATGGTGCCTGTACACACACACACACACACACACACACACACACACACACACACACACCACACAGTTTTCAATCTCACCTGAAATGATGATTTTCATTTATTCGTCTCTTCCGGAGGAAAGAGCATAACAAATGCTGTGTGTGTGTGTATGTATGTGTGTGTGTGTGTGTGTGTTTGTGTGTGTGTGGGGTGCCTGTCTCGTAGGTCACTGCCAGTAAAGCATAAATACCAGTGAAATGACATCAATATTTATTGTGGGATTTGCTGCTAAATTATATTGGACTTTTGGGTCTGTACTTGTGTGTGTGTGTGTGTGTGCGTGTGCGTCTGTGTGTGTGTATGTGCGTGTGTGTGTGTATGTGCGTCTGTGTGTGTGTGTGTGTGTGTGTGTGTGCACGCACCACAGACTCTACTC
>JABWDL010004565.1:0-10961 GCA_015343265.1 Pao palembangensis | reverse complement strand
ACTCCCCTTTAACAGGAAAAAACTTCAAGCCGAACCAGGGGGAAAAACTCCCCTTTAACAGGAAAAACAACGCAAGCAGAACCAGGGGGAAAAACTCCCCTTTAACAGGAAAAAACCTCAAGCAGAACCAGGGGGAAAAACTCCCCTTTAACATGTTTGTGTTTCGCAGGTGCACCGGACCCCACCGCCGGCGCCAGCATTGACGATGACAACTGCTGGCACCTGGACGAGGACCAAGTGAGGGAGCAGGTGAAGCAGTTCCTGTCGCAGGGCGGGTACTACGGCTCTGGGAAGCAGCTCAACTCCATGTTTGCTAAGGTAGAAACCAGGCGGAGTCTCCAGCAGGAGGCCAGGACAGGCAGCTAGCATTAGCACAGGCGGATGACTGATGAAGGAGGAGGAGAGGAGGAAGAGGAGCGCGTGGAGTCCTCACAGTCACCAAGCATGCCTGTCCTTTCTGCCTGTTTCCAGGTCAGGGAGATGCTACGAATGAGAGACTCCAACGGAGCGCGAATGCTAACGCTCATCACCGAACAGTTTATGGCAGATCCCCGCCTGTCGCTATGGCGACAGCAGGGCACGGGCATGACGGACAAGTGTCGGCAGCTGTGGGACGAGCTCGGTAAGAACCACCAGTCAGGTAACCAGGTAACTGGGAAACTCTTCTCCCTGTAGCTCAGGAGGTCCCGCCGATTGGTCCTGATTGGTCACACACACACACACTCAGACACACACACACACTTGAACGAGCAGGTCGTTCTCAGGCCAGGCGCCATCCAAACCTACACACCTCTGAGTCGCTATGGTAACCATCCTCAGCGTACATATGCACATGGGTGAGCTAACGGTTGCGTCCCGTTCCCAGGTGCATTGTGGGTGTGCGTGGTGCTAAACCCTCACTGCAAGAGCGAGGAGAAGAGCAGCTGGCTGCGGCAGCTGAAGAGGTGGGGCGACATGGACGTTTGCCCGCTGGAGGACGGGAACTACGGGGCGGAGCTTCCCAACATCACCAACGCGCTGCCGCAGAGCAACCTGTCCCAGGGTGAGCAGCCACGCACCTGCACAGGTAGGCCAGCGGTGGGCGTGGCAAAGTGACGGCGTGGCTGTGCTCCGCAGACTCTCTGGCCAGGCCGAGGAGGACGGTGTTCAGCCGGGCGGTGGAGGCCTGCGACCTCCACTGGCAGGACAGCCACCTGCAGAGGATCATCAGCAGCGAGAGCTACACCTCTCCATCCTACCAGAGGGAAGGGGAGAGCCTGCTCTTCAGTCCCCAGGGTCTGCCGCTCTGGCTAGGTGCACGCACACACACACACACACACACACACACACACACACACACACACACACAGGTCTGCAGGGATCTACTTCCTGTCAGATTCCAGCCTTACCCGCTGTTTCCACAGGATACGCTGCGTCTCCATCCGTCCTGATTAGATTCCATTCAAGTCAATGCGTCAGTTTCCACCGGCTGTGGCTCCGCCCACGGCAGGGCTGGAGGCTCCGCCCACAGCAGGGCTGGGGCCTCCGTCGCCCTCCGCAAAAATAGGCATTGCTTTTATTTTGGACGGACGGGGCATCGCGTGCGGCACAGGAAGGTGGGTGCGAAGAAAAAATAAAACAAACGGTAATTTGTCAAAATAAAAGCTCCCGTATTTCGAGCGATGGTTTTTACATGTGTGAATCATCTTTTTCTTGGGCCGTTTTATCTCTTGTTTGTGGGTGTGTGAAACAACATCACAAGTTAACTTATTGTTTACAGCAGATTTTTTAATATATTAAATAAATAACGTAAATAATCAAAATTTACAGGAAATAATGGATTTATTACACATTTTAGGAAGCATTAATAGAGTACCTCGGGGTCTTGTTCACGACTGAGGGAAGGATGGAGCGGGAGATCGACAGGCGGATCGGTGCGGCGTCGGCAGTAACAGACTCTGCACCGGTCCGTTGTGGTGAAGAGAGAGCTGAGCTGAAAAGAGAAGCTCTGGATTTACCGGTCGGTCTTCGCTCCCACCCTCACCTGTGGTCAGGAGCTTTGGGTGGTGACTGAAAGAACGAGATCGTGGGTACAAGCGGCCGAAATGAGCTTCCTCCGTAGGGTGGCTGGTCTCTCCCTTAGAGACAGGGGGAGGAGCTCTGCCATCCGGCAGGAGCTCGGAGTAGAGCCGCTGCTCCTCCGCGTTGAGAAGAGCCAGATGAGGTGGCTCGGGCACCTAGTGAGGATGCCTCCTGGACGCCTCCCTGGTGAGGTGTTCAGGGCACGTCCCTCCGGTAGGAGGCCCCCGGGAAGACCCAGGACACGCTGGAGGGACTATGTCTCTGGGCTGGCCTGGGAACGCCTCAGAATCCCCCCTGGAAGAGCTGGACGAAGTAGCTGGGGAGAGGGAAGTCTGGGCTTCCCTGCTTAGGCTGCTGCCCCCGCGACCCCACCCCGGATAAGAGGAGGAAGATGGATGGATGGATTAATAGAATTCCTCATGGTGGAGTCACCAACATCTGAAGAAAGGGGAATTTTACTCCTCCAGGAACAAAGAGCGTCTTCTTCTGTGGTGGTAATCTCGCGCGGATTTCGTTTTCAGCTCCTGTTGACAAAGATCGCTCTAAATACGGGAGCTTTTATTTTGACAACTTCCCGGATGTTTTATTTTCTCTTTGCACCCGACTTCCTGTCCGACACGCGCTGGATGGTGCTAGCTTGTTGCGGCGTTCTCCGTCCGTCCAGACGCCTCCGCTGGAAACCCGGGGTACTGCCGCATGTGTGTTGGTGGAGAGAGAGAGGCTCCTGACGTTAACCCGGCTCTCTGCTAACCCCACAGACCATGTTCCGACGGCGTGCGCCCGCGTCGACGCCTTGCGTTCCCACGGTTACTCCAGGGAAGCCCTGCGATTGGCTGTGGCCATCATCAACACCTTACGCCTCCAGCAGCACAGGCAGATGGACATCTACAGGCACCAGAAGAAAGGTAGCACACACACACACACACACACACACATGCAGGGGTGTGTGTTCTGAAGCGCTGCTCTGCTCCTCCCAGATCTCCTTCAGAAGGGCGTCACCTCCATCACCAACCTGGAAGGCTGGGTGGGCCACCCGCTCGACCCCATCAGCTGTTTGTTCAACACGCTGACGGAAACCTGCCGCCTGGACGACGACAGCTCCATGGACACAGGAGGTGTGCGCTCTCTTTGCTTTGTTCCCACCTTGGAATCATCATCATCATCTTCAGCTCCGTCTTCTTCTTCTTCCATCCTGGGCTGGGAGGAGAAGAGGAGGAGGAGAAGGTTCTCCTCGTCCTCTGACTGTTACCAGCCTGTTTGGATTCCTCACACACCTGAAGCACAGCACCCACACACACACACTAAACACACACACACACACACGCACGCTCATTAACCATGCACCGTGGGTGTGTGTGTGTGTGTGTTTGCCTTCGCTCACCACCAGCCACATCACCAGTCCAGCACAAAGGTCGGGCTCCCCCACTGTCACCGAGCTAAAGGGAACCATTGTCATTTCAAACAATGCTGACCACAGGCCCCAGTTTGTGTGTGTGTGTGTGTGTGTGTGTGTGTGTGTGTGTGTTTGTGCATGCACAGAAGAGTGAGTCACTGTCATCACTTATGTTGTTTAGAAATTTGATCTGGACTGCGTGCGTGTGTGTGTGTGCGCGTGTGTGTGCGTGCGTGCGTGCGTGTGTGTGTGTGCGCGTGTGTGTGCGTGCGTGTGTGTGTGTGTGTGTGTGTCCATGTCGTGTTTTGCTCTGCACGGCAGCTGCTAACATCTGTTAGCAGCTGGGGGCTGGACCTAGACTGTTCCAGCCAATCAAAGTCTTCACATCCTCACATTGTTTTTCAAATCAGCCAATCAGCTGGCAGCTGCTCCAGAATCAGTTTCAGTTCTTTACTGGGATTCATCACACACACACACACACGCACACATAGAATCAGCAGGATTGAGGGGATCTCAGAGGGGATTTAAGTGCAATGGTGGGAAGGGGGAGCAGAGCAGAGCGGCTGGGCACCAATCAGCAACAGCTGAGGCTAGCGTAGCATCTGCTGTCAATTATCACTGTGGCGGGTTAGCGCTCATCCTGGATTAGTGATCACATCTACCCTGACTGCTACTCTGAGCTGGGATGTATCGCATGTATCGCCTCTATTACATCTAAAACCACCTTCACTGTGTGTTTCGTTCGTCTCATTTTAAGACGTGACTCATTGGTGGCTCACACGCCGTGTTTTCCTTCTGCTCCTCTAGAGGGCGATCCGCGGCCTCCGGTCTACCACCATGTCCCAGTGTGGGGCAGCTCTGATGGGGGGGAGTCCTACTTGACGTTGGCCTTAGAAGTGGCTCTGATGGGGATGGGCCAGCAGAGGATAATGCCCGAGGGTCTTTACGCTCAAGATAAGGTAGCTGCTCGCCCACCGTCCACACCCTCTGGTGATAACGCCGCCCAAGCCCTCAGAGGTGGTGCTCGGTGTCCATCAGAGACGATGTCACTGTCGTCATCATTAAAGCACCGTGACGGGCAGTTTCCACCCAGTGGAGGGAAAGGTCACTGACTTAGAGCAGGAAGTCGGTGCTATTAGCGCAGTTGACGTCTGCTAGCCCAGCTCGCTGACTGGAGACCGTTCTGGTCATCTGCTTTCTGGAATGATCTTCTCCTGTCCTGCTGAACCAGACCCAGCATTTATCCTGTGCGTGTGTGTTGTGGATACATTGCAGGTGTGTCGCAACGAGGAGCAGATAGTTTCCAAACTCCAGGAGCTGGATCTGGACCACGTCCTGGTCCAGAGCCTCCGGAAGCAGACCGTTCAGCTGCTGGAAGGTAGGAGAACGTCTGTGAAGGTCACTTCTGTGGATGTGGCTTAGAAACGGTTGTGACAGCGGAGAAAACTGCGCCTTGTCTCGTCCCGGAGCAGCTGGTCCCTTCAGCGGTCTGGGCGAGGTCATCCACAGGGAGAGCGTCCCCATGCACACGTTCGCCAAGTACCTCTTCTCTGCCCTCCTGCCGCATGACGCAGATCTGGCCTATAAAGTAGCTCTGCGCGCCATGAGGTCAGTTTCCTCCACCAGGACGTGTGGCGTGTATCTGACCGTGACCTTCTCCGGAAGGCGCCCCCGTGTGTCTGGTCCTGTGTGGCGTGACTTTGTTGTCTTCTCTCTGTCCTGTCTCCCTCTTCTTCTCCTCCTTTACCCAGCCGGCTTTCAGCAGGATGGTTCCTCCTTGTAAGCCTGGTCCTGCTCAAGGTTTCTCCCTGTTAAAGGCAGTTTTTACTGCCACTGTGCTCACCTGGGGGTTCCGGCTCTGGGTTTCTGCCTCTGTAAAGCACCTAGAGACAGTTTTTGCTGCAAAGGTTCCATCTCCTGACTTGAACAGTGTTGCTGTGGCGGACGCTGACTCGGGTCTCTCCTCCAGGTTGCCGGTCCTGGAGTCGTCGGCCGGCTCTGGTGACGTGGGTCACCCTCATCACGGCATCTCCATCGTTCCCAGCAGATACCCGCGCTGGTTCACGCTGGGCCACCTGGAGTCCCAGCAGTGCGAGCTGGCCTCCACCATGCTGACGGCTGCCAAAGGTAGCTCAGCCTCGGCGCCGCGACGCCTGTCTGGACTGTGCCGACGGGTTCATGGGCATCTGTTGTTGCCTGCAGGGGACATGCTGCGGTTGCGGACGGTGCTGGAGGCCATTCAGAAAAACATCCACTCCTCGTCTCTCATCTTTAAACTGGCCCAGGACGCCTTTAAGATAGCCACGCCAGCAGACAGCCCGTCGGACCTAACGCTGCTCAACGTGGCTCTGGAGCTGGGTCTGCAGGTACTGGCTGCTCCTCTGCTGCACCTCGGTGTCATCTCTGCTGTTGGGGGTGTCCCGCCAGCGCGCCCGGACAAGTTACCGGGAATGAAAGTAGGCGGGAAGGTCCCACCACCTGAAGGAGTGAATCTGTGTTCAGGGCGCTAACGACGGCCGAGCTGCGCGTTTGTCTGCTCTAGAAGGTCTTTGGTGCTGACCCAGGTTGTGTGTTTGCAGGTGATGAGGATGACTCTGTCCACGCTCAACTGGAGACGGAGAGAGATGGTCCGCTGGCTGGTGACCTGCGCCACGGAAGTGGGTAGGTGATCCACCCGCGCCACCAAGCTCACCTGAGCAGACACGTGTCTCTCAGGCTTCTGGCAGGGACCCAGAAGAACCCCCACCCTCACCTTCTTTCCAGTCCTGAATCAAACCAACCACTTTTCTTTGAAGCCCAGTACACGCGGCACCATTTTCAGCGAGTGGCGGGTCGACGACGCCCAAAATCCAGGCTGCTCGTGACGTAGAAAGAGCTCCAGCCAATGACAGCAGATGTGGGCGTGGCCACAAAACAAGGAAGTGAAGTCGCGCCCTGTGGACACTCCCGTCTCACACCAGTCTTGTAGCGTGGACACCCAATGCTCCCACCGACCCTGTCCAGTTGCGCCCCGCCCACTCATGAAAAATGGTGCCGTGTGAACTTGGCTTTAGAAAGTTCTTCTCAACTTTGGGTGGAAGATGCAGAAAAGCTCCTTGTTTCCATAGCGACTGTGCTTGTCCTCCTCAGGCATGCGGGCGTTGGTGAGCATCCTCCAGAGCTGGTACACCCTCTTCACCCCAACGGAAGCCACCAGCATCGTGGCGGCCACCGTCATGTCCCACAACACCATCCTGCGCCTGAGCCTGGACTACCCCCAGCGGGAGGAGCTGGCCAGCTGTGCCAGGACCTTGGCGCTGCAGTGCGCCATGAAGGACCCCCAGAACTGCGCCCTGTCGGCCCTGACGCTGTGCGAGAAGGACCACATCGCCTTTGAGACGGCCTACCAGATCGTGATCGACGCGGCGTCCACGGGGATGACCTACTCGCAGCTGTTCACCATCGCCAGGTACATGGAGCACAGGGGCTACCCCCTCCGCTCCTTCAAGCTGGCCTCGCTCGCCATGACGCACCTGAACCTGGCCTACAACCAGGACACCCACCCGGCCATCAACGACGTGCTGTGGGCCTGCGCGCTCAGCCACTCGCTGGGCAAGAACGAGCTGGCGGCCATCATCCCCCTGGTGGTGAAGAGCGTGCAGTGCGCCACCGTGCTGTCGGATATCCTGCGGCGGTGCACCATGACGGCGCCGGGCCTCGCCGGAATTCCCGGGAGAAGGAACTCTGGGAAGCTGATGTCCACGGACAAAGCGCCGCTGAGGCAGCTTCTGGACGCCACCATCTCCGCGTACATCAACACCACGCACTCTCGGTTAACGCACATTAGCCCGCGGCACTACGGCGAATTCATCGAGTTCCTGAGCAAAGCCCGCGAGACGTTCCTGCTCGCTCAGGACGGACACATCCAGTTCGCCCAGTTCATAGACAACCTGAAGCAGATCTACAAGGGCAAGAAGAAGCTGATGATGCTGGTCCGAGAGCGCTTCGGCTGAGGCAGGCCACACCTCCTCCGTGGAAGAAGCCCCACTTTTCCTTTCTGTTGAATGTCTTTTGATATTTTCACTCTTGTTGTTGAGCCATCTGGTGAGTTTGTCCTCCGTTTGCGCCTGTTTCCTTCGGTTTCTAGACTGTGAGCCAGGAGGCAGCCTCAGAGGCTACCTCCACCCGACCCCACCACACGCTTTAGCGTCCTGATCCTGGGCAGGATCGGCGTTCTCTCCGTCAGGACTCAGTCGACGAGCGATAGAAGCTCCGCCCGCTTCACGTCCGTCTTTGGGAAACAGCAGAACATCCCAGCAGCCTGTTGATTTCATCGCTTCCTGTTTAGAAGTGTGTGGTTTCCGCCTCAGGAGCCGGAGCTTCAGCAGAACACCAACCTTCAGTTGCCTACACCTGGACCCGAGCGCATGAGGAGTTTCAGTGCTTCTCTCCACCCACATCAGAGATCTCCAAGCCATAGCAGGTCCCCCTGGTCTGCTCCGCACCCCGCTGGGCAGCTTGCACAAACCTGAGATTCGACGAGACCGGCTCGGCTCCTGGCTGCTCGCTCTCGAAAGCCACACCCACCGATCACACAGGCCGGCGAGGAGCTACGCTGGCGCAGAGGCGCCTGGCGTGAAACACATACGGCCCGCTACAAATATGCAAAGCTTCTGGTGTTAAAGGTCCAAGGGTCACGTGTGCAGAGGAACAAAGAGCAGCTGCTAGCAAACGAGCAGGAACCACGCAGGGAGGAGACGCTAAAGCTAGCGCTTAAGAACACGCGCGCGAGTGGAGACCAAGACAGAACCAGTTAGCATTTCTTGAGCTCAGGCTGATGTTTGGCGCGAGTGACGGCGGTGGTTGACCTCGTCCCGGGGCTACGCTGGCTAACGCTGCTGCTGCTGCTGGTGCACGCGCCCTCCTCCAGGATCCCAGCATCCCGCAGCGCTAATCTCCGTGTGCACCGCAGTAAGAGCTTGACATAACCGCGGCCGTGTGAGCACTTGTCACAAATACCTCTTCAGTACCTTCCTGCCGGCTTCAGCGTTTCTTTCCTGATGGTTTCACCACCGTTGGCCTGAGAAGGAACGAGGGAAGCCTCCGTGCGAGGCGTTCTTCCACCCAGGCGCTGGGCGGCGAGGCGCCACTCTGGGCCGATGGACAGCATCGCTGATAGACGAGTGGAAACTCCAATAGGAAGAAAGAGACTCAACTCAGTTCTCAGGGACATCACTTAAAGAAACAAAGTCGTAGCATTAAGCATTTAAAATATTGTATATATGAAAGTGTTGACTCAGAAAATTGTACATTTCTAATTATTTATGATGAGTTTGTCCTCTGTCTTTTTCTTTTCTTTGTTTCACCAGGGGTGTACTTGAATCGCTTGGATGAGCAGTTTGACAGCATTTTTTTCTTTGTTTTTCTTTGTTGCTTGTTTGTAAGAGCAGTGACTTTTTCTCAGGTGCTCCTGTGTACATTTCTTTGTTTTAGCTCTAAACTCTTAGTAGTTTGTCTTTTTTTTTTATCATTTTTTGACTTTGGAAAACGAATCTGTGTTCCCAACGGACGCGTGATGGGAAGGAGGAAGGCGTCCGTCAACAGAACCTGACTATGCAGAAACATTTGGAGGGTCTAAAAAGAAAAGCACCCTCAGATGGAGACGGGAGGGGGCAGCAGGACCCATCAGGACCCTGTAGGACTCTGCAGGACTGAGCAGGACCCAGGCTCCAGTAGCGTTTGGAGTTTTACACAGAAACCAGAGGAAGAGGAGGGCCCTGACTGGTCGGGGTACCAGGCTTCCTGCTGGGTTTCCCTTCAGTGTCTTGCACAACAAAATGCAAAGAGCCAAAGGACCAAAGTCAGCGTGGTCTCTGCTTGACCCCCCTCCAGGCCTCAGATCCGGCTGACTTCAGCTCTTCTGTCTGCTCCTCTTCTGACCTCCGCTTCACCCTCGTCCCTCCTCCAGAGAGCCGCCGTGGCCTCCGACCCGCCCAGGCCTGGAGTAGAGACCTAGTCCCGGTCTGTTCCCACCTAGTCCAGTTCCCGTTCCCACCTAGTCCAGCTCCTATTCCCACCTAGTCCAGTTCCCGTTCCCACCTAGTCCAGCTCCCGTTCCCACCTAGTCCAGTTCCCGTTCCCACCTAGTCCAGTTCCCGTTCCCACCTAGTCCAGTTCCTGTTCCCACCTAGTCCAGTTCCCGTTCCCACTTAGTCCAGTTCCTGTTCCCACCTAGTCCAGCTCCTGCTCCACCTCGGTTCTCCTCTCAGACTTGAGGGACCCTGAAAGTGTTTGTTGGCTCTTTGTGCTACTGATGATGAAAAGTTATTTCCAGTATTTGTTGCCGCTCAAGTATGCTAGCTTAGCATCAGCACTCATCCTCTTTTCTTTTTCTTTCCTTTCCTTTTCTTTGTTTTTTACGCCACTTGTGGAGCTACTGTCTATAAAGTGAGAATTTATGACTATTTATGTACGGCTAATACCATTTTTATATTGATTTGTGTTGGAATCTTGGTGCTTTTCTAAGAATAAAGTGTGAAACACACGGGCTGCGTCTGGCTCCCTGACCCCTGACCTCCAGGTCCAGGTCCAGGTCCATTCTGGCCTCCCATCTACTGAGGGACACTGCAGACAGGAAGCAGCTAAAGGATGGACAGATGTGCTGTCCAGACAGATGAGCTCATCTACATCTACGTCAAAGCTGCATCTAACAGGAAGAACCCTGGAGCAGGACCAGGCTCCAAGCAGGGACCCTCTGCTGGGTCCAGTAGAGGGTCCCTGCTTGGAGCCTCAAACCACTGCATGAGCGTCCAGGCAGCGTCCTGTCCTGTCCTGTCCTGTCCTGTCCTGATGCTGGGACAGGAAACAGTGGTCAACATCTGCCCCCCTGAGCAGCTGAAGGTCCTCAAGCACCAATCAGTCTCTGTCCCGGACTCACCGTGCTCATTCATGCATGTGCTCACTCAAACATATGCTGTGTGTGTGTGTGTGTGTGTGTGTGTGTGTGTGTGTGTGTGGGCACAGATAAAGCACTGATGGTGTCCATTCATGGCAGATGATCTACAGCCTGCTGTCGTTCCAGGCAGATTGGATTTTCAGGCCTGCTGATCTGCTGAGAGATGGTGCCTGTACACACACACACACACACACACACACACACACACACACACACACACCACACAGTTTTCAATCTCACCTGAAATGATGATTTTCATTTATTCGTCTCTTCCGGAGGAAAGAGCATAACAAATGCTGTGTGTGTGTGTATGTATGTGTGTGTGTGTGTGTGTGTTTGTGTGTGTGTGGGGTGCCTGTCTCGTAGGTCACTGCCAGTAAAGCATAAATACCAGTGAAATGACATCAATATTTATTGTGGGATTTGCTGCTAAATTATATTGGACTTTTGGGTCTGTACTTGTGTGTGTGTGTGTGTGCGTGTGCGTCTGTGTGTGTGTATGTGCGTGTGTGTGTGTATGTGCGTCTGTGTGTGTGTGTGTGTGTGTGTGTGCACGCACCACAGACTCTACTC
>JABWDL010004562.1:0-11505 GCA_015343265.1 Pao palembangensis | reverse complement strand
CCTGTCCCTCAACAACACACACTCTTCTCCCTCAACAACACACACTCTTCTCCCTCAACAACACACACTCTTTATCAGCCTCCTGCAGACGACTGTCTGTCTCCCTCTGTCCCTCTCGCCCTCTGTCCCTCCCTCCCTCTCTCAGTCCTTGCTTTCTTTCTTTTCATTGACTCTCCTCTTCTCATTTCCACCTTTCTGCCCGGCTGGATGCATCAGATCCAGTCCCTCCTTCTATCTTTCTCTGTTGTCCATTATCTTCTCTCCTGCCTTTCTTTTCCTGCCCTGCACCTTATCCTCTCAATATTGTCTCCTTCACACTCTATCTCTTCTCTCTTCTCCTCCTTTTACAGATCTCTTGTCTGCTTGCTCTCTTCTTCTGTGACCTCTCACCCTCTATTTTGCCTTCACCTTTCTCTCTCTCGCCTCTCTTTTTTGCAGCTTTTTCCTCCCTAATTATGGGCAGCGGTGCTCTGTGGAGACTCTGAGCCCCCACTTAGAAACCCTGAAGAAAAAAACGAGTGGAAAAGCATGGAGCTGTAGCAAGAAAGAAAGGAAAATCAAGGACGAAAGCAGGACGGAGATGGGGGTAAAGGGACATGCTATTATGCTAATATGCGTTCCAGGAGTCACAGCACGAGCTTCAGTATTCCTGCAGCACAGCTGAGGATCCATACTGGCCATAATGGGAACAAAGGGATGAAGTAAAGGTCAGACGAAGGGAGCAAGCTTCTCCTTCTTTCTTCAGTTTCCTCCTGATTCAGCTGACATGAACGCGTCCTCATCATCAGTGCGAGAGTGGATTCAGGTGCTGTTCAGGAGCTTCAGTCTGGTTTGGAGCCCGGCTGCTTTGATTCCCAGTTACGTGGCCTGGACTCACTGGTGTTTTCATGCCTGGTGATCTTCAGGAAACACATTGTGTCTTCTTGGAGCTACAATTTCATTTAGTCAAATGGCAACCGGACGGATAATAAAGGACATTGAACGGGACATCTGAAGCCTGCAGATTTCTTCCAGACAGAAAGGACATCAAAGGACATCAGGTCCACATTTTCAACATCAACGCTGTTTCCTGTTTTCTCTGAAATTGCATTTATTGCTTAATAACTATGAGAATGTGTTTCTCCCTCCGAGCCCAGAGGCTGAGGGCTCTTTGCTTTCCTGCCTATTTCGGTCTCTGTATGGGCTCATTGGGCCTGATTGCAGTGGATGAGAGTGTGTGAGGTCTGTAATGGTGATAGTGGGTGATTTCTGTGTGCGTGTGTGTGTGTGTGTGTGTTCTTGCTCCATACTGCGTACCAAAGGTACTAGCAAAGTGAGGACATTTTTGGGAAGCGAGGACATTGTGGCTGGTCCTCACGACCTCAACGGCCTGTTTGAGGGTCAGACCATGGATCTATTAGACCTCTGCAGACAGGAAGTGCCCCTGTCTTTGAGGCAAAAAAAATCCTGCTGGCCAAACTGTGGTACTGCATAGATGGTGTCAGTCACCTGCTTCCATTGGGCCCAACAGGCTAACAGGCTAACTCTGTGACAGAGACGTCTATCACTCCGCCAATAAATGGTTTGTAGCTACATAAACGTACTAGTAGACTTTTTAATTACCCTTATTTAAATCATTATGTTCCCTTCTTAGGTTAGTTTTTTTAGCCAAATTCTAGTGTATTGTTCCCCAAGCCGGTGGGACCAAATATCAACAAGCAATTTTTAAAGTATGAGGCCTCACACGAGCTTTCATAGCAAATTTCTACTTTTGCGTTAAGAACTTTGTCTTTAAACATATTTGAAATGAAGAAATGAAACTACACATTTTTGATTCATCATCAGAAGCATTCCAAACACGTCTGATTGATATTAGTTCATGTGCTGGCTTCTTGCTGAAGTTATTATTATGTTTTACATTACAATTTAATTAAATGTTGTTTGCAGCCGCTCAGAAACAATCAGCTTGTTTAGAGAACCTTCTGGTCTCATCAGCTACCACAGTTTTGTGCGTGTGTGTGTGTGTGTGTGTGTGTGTGTGTGTGTGTGTGTGGAGAAGAGAAATCAGGGGGGTGTACATGCTGACATTAGCTAATATAGTTTTTGCTTGTGTGTGTGTGTGTGTGTGTGTGTGTGTATGTGTGTGTGTGTATGTGTGTGTGTATGTGCATGTGTGTGTGTGTGTGTGTTCCTTCTTAATTTGCATGTTCAAACAGGATTAAGTGTATTGAGAGAATCAGCAATAAACAGTCTTTTGACAGGAGACAAATACAGCAGATTAGAATTGCAGATCAGATAACATCAAGAAGAGAAACTCACCCCATTAATGTCTTTGTTCTGTGTGTGTGTGTGTGTGTGTGTGTGTGTGTGTGTGAACTGGAAAGGAAGCCTCTTCAGGCACAAATGACCCACTCATGAGTCGGCCACAGATGAGGTGATTCATGATTAGGTGACAACACACGTCCCTTCCATCAGTCAGTCCTTCTCTCTTTCTGTGACACACACACACACACACACACACATACAGTACATGCATGTGCGCACGCACGCGCACGCACCCCTTGTTCTTCCAACTTTGTGAGGACTTTTATAGACATAATGTTTTATCCAAGTCTGAACCTCAATCAGGCCCTTTCAGTAGAAAGTATGTTGGTATGTAGCAACTACAAAAACACACACTCACTCACTCACACACACACACACACACACACACACACACACACACTCATCTGAGCAGCTGACAGCTAGTTTGCACGTCCGTCGGCACTTGTGTCAGGCTGCTCTGATCTCTTTGATCTCGTCCTCATTTCTGTGAAAAGGTTGTAGAAGTGAAACGTTGCTGAGACCCTGACCGATAACCAATTATTGATCCTTTATCCTTTTATAAGGGTTTAATGAGCACAATGAAGCGAGACGCTCCTGCGACACCACTCAGCGACAGCTAAACGGACTGCTTGCTGTTGTTTCTTATGTGTCCTCTCACAGCCCCTGGCCCCTGAAACACCACAAGGGAACTCCAGACCTCCACTGATGTAGCTCTGGAACAAGCTCCGCACCATGACCCTTGATCCACCATAAAGCTCAACTTTGTTATCATTATATTAATAATAATATTTCCTGGTATGGGGATTCACACCAGCAACCTTCTCTAGCCTTGAGGCAGCTCTGCAGACTCATCAGTTCCTCCTCATATCAAGCTCTCACACACTTCAAATCATCGAGCTTCAGGTCCTTGTTTTCTTCTAAGGTCATTAACAAAGAATGAACCTGAATCCTTTTGGAACCCACGATGCAATCACACGTACATTTCCCACTCACATCTTGTCTGTGTAGGTTCTCACTCATCCAGGTCATAGTTCTCCCAAGTTAGATCTCTGAGTCAACTGGACTGAAAGGTTTCCTTGAAGACGTTTCGTCCTCTCTCCAGAGAGCTTCTTCAGTTCTAAGCTTGCTGGGGCAGAGCTTGAACATATAGCCCTGTGGACCATCGGCATGTTAATGGCCCGGGTGGTCACCTGAGAGTCGTTGGCAGGGTGGTTGGCAGGGTCGGTCACCTGGTTTCAGGTTGGGTGACAAAAAGTGCCCCAGTCCACCCGGGCCATTAACATGCCGATGGTCCACAGGGCTATATGTTCAAGCTCCACCCCCAGCAAGCTTAGAACTGAAGAAGCTCTCTGGAGAGAGGACGAAACGTCTTCAAGGAGACCTCACAGTCCAGTTGACTCAGAGATCTAACTTTGAATATCTCTTCTTCCTTCACCTTCCCATACCTGTAACCTCTTTAGACTACAGCGACTCCGTGTGGCAGGAGTGTGAACTTCATCATCACAGGGTTAGGGTTAGTCGTGACATATCAGGTAACAGCAACATTTCCTATGTAATTACAACCATGTATATAAACATCTGGATCATCAACATCTTAAACTTGTCACCATTTTCTCTCTCTCTCTCTCTCTCTCTCTCTCTCTCTCTCTCTCTCTCTCTCCCTGTCTCTTTTAAATTAACCACTCTTACACGTTTAATCCTTCAGGTTGTTGATTTCTCTGTTAGGTCTCCTCGTTGCAGGTCCAGCTGGAGTCTTCATGTCGCTGGTACAAGCAGGACTCTGTAGAGATGCTGGTTCAGACTGGTTCCCTGGATTCCCTGGTGAACGTCCCACCAGTCTAGTGGTGATGCTCTGCAGCTGCGTAGAGCCAGATGAGGACCTGAACTGGGTTGTTGACAGGGAACTGCTTCCTCAGCTTCTCCATTGGACTGTGGATGAAGTGGACCAGAGGTTTCATGCTTGAAGCAGCATGTTCTGCAACCTGTTGCCCCACTTTGGGGTGCAAGCAGGATCCATTATCACTCACTGCTGCGTCTGGAGTGTCTGGTTGTTGTAGCACACGTCAGTACCGCCGTTTCCGGGAAGCTTGGGTAGAAATCAACGACTCGATCGACGATGGAGATGAAGTCAAAGTCAAAGTCATATCTTGTTTTCATCATGATGCTGGGTCCTTGGGGACATCTCGGTCAAGTTTATCTTGATTATGGGGCCTAAAGGGTGATGATCTGTCTCTACTGTGCATGTGGGAAGGCCTTGGGACCTGGACACATGGTTGATGTGGGCCTGAAGGGAGAGGGTGGAGTCTAGGATGACACCAAGGCTCTTGACCTGAGGCGAGGGGGACAAGCATGCTTCTTATTTTGTCAGCAGGTTTACCCGCCTGATTTTTATTTGTGTAGTCGGTCCTGACAACGTCCCCATGGTTGGTTTGTCTCACTGAAGACAGGCTGAAAGCAAACAGGAGCGAGTGGGAAGCGTCAGGGGAGAGTTGTGGCTGTGGAGAGAGTGGGATCCACTCAGATCTACGCAGGAAATCAGTCCAGTCTGACAGATGTGTGTGTGTGTGTGTGTGTGTGTGTGTGTGTGTCTGCTGCTGCATTGATTTTGCTGACTGATTCTGTCCAGGCAGTGGTGACTCACACCTGACAACCAGATTTATCACTGTTGAAGACATACAGCAAAGTTAGCGTTAGCATCCTGCTACACAAGAGTACAGTCAGCTAAATGTTTGCTATTTGAATTAGCCTGGTCATCAAACATGATCCTGAGGACCGCTGGGACACACACGCACACACACACACACACACACACACACACACACGCTATTTCTGTTTTGTACACACCTCCATTAGCCTTAAACCAACACCCTGAGACCAGCACAGCCAGTACAGTCAGTGGTTGTGTCCTGGTGCTAAATATGACGTCATCCTCTTTTAGACTGGTTTCTATCCGGAGGGAGCAGCTCCTCTCGGTCAGGAGCAGATGATGATGATGATGATGATGATGACGATGATGATGATCTCGCTAACACAGCACTAAAGTCAGCCTTTCCTCCAGTCTTTACTATCATTTTACCACAATGTTGACAAGGTTCTGCTCTCGAGGTTAGATCTCCATCTCAAGAGACCCGGGTGGGGGCCAGCACGTGGAACCAGAACCGCATCTCTGCAGGCTCTGCTGACTCCACCCAGCTGTTGCACCAGTTCAGCCACTGCCAAGACCAGTGTGCTCCACTGGAGTCCGAACCAGACTGGCTGAAGACTTTCTTCCCTTTGTTTGAGACAAAGGCGGGAACGTGAGGAGCGGGACTGGATTGACTGGATGAGGCGGCGGATGCATCATTATGTAATTGTAAATCCCAGGAAGATGGGCTCTAATGGGGCCGCCTCTCCTCCCACCGCTGCTTGGGTAATTTATCTCTCTCTCTTTCCAACCTTTCCTATCTCTCCGCTTCACCCTGTCAACCATCAATCTTTTTCCAATTACGCTCTGTCTCTCCACAAATCTATCATAATCATTTCCATGGTAACAGGTTCCATCCTACGCCGGCTGTGGCCTTTTGTTCGGTGTAATTGCGCGCCAAAGAGCCGTTTTCACAGGAAGTGAGGAAACACATGCGGATCTGGAGATTGTTACAGAGCTTAGAGGAAATACTGCCTTTAATTCCAACTGTCACGTCCCTTCAGGAGGCATTTTAGGAGGAATATTCTCCACCAAACACACCCTCGGTGATGGAGAGATGGAGGAGGTAGAACAACTCATGCAACAACATCTAGTCAGTGTCTGAAAGCCGTCTGAAGAACCTGAAAAGGTTCCTGAGCCTCTCACTGGCCCCAGTCTGCTTCAGGAGGCTCCACCATCATGGAGAAGACTGCGGACCTGACACTGGTCCAGAAGACCATCACCGACACCCTGAACAAGAGGGTCAGACACCAAAAGTCACTGCTGGAGAAGCTCCTTCATGGACAGATGGTGGAAGGAAAGATGTGGTAGGAAAAGGTGCAGAAGCGTCAGAGAGAAGCAGAAACAGATCTTTCAAGAACCTGGAGGAGATTCGCCAGGAGAGGCCTGCAGCTTCAGGAGGATCCAGGAGCTGGATCCAGACACGACCCCAGAGGAGCCTCACCTGGGCTGAGGACAAGCAGGAAGTCAAGGTCCCGAGTCTGGAGGGAGAGTGGAGAAGCTCCTGGTCCAAGCTGCTGGAGCTGCAGTCTGGAGGTTTCAGTCAGGGATGTTTGGAGCCATGTTATCTACTGCTGTTGGTGCGCTGTGTCTGAGCAGGTCAAAGGTCAGCGCAGGTCTGCTAGCAGGGTTAGGAGCTCCTCCTGCTTTCTGCTGCTGAGCAGCTTCATGGAGAAGCTGCTGTCGTTCTCCAGCAGGACTTCTGAGCAGAACCCCAGAGAGGATCTGTGCTGAAGAGGAAGAGGAGACACCAGAACCAGCAAAGCTGAAGAGCTGGAGGTCACGGTCAGAGCTGGAGGTCACAGTCAGAGCTGGAGGTCACAGTCAGACCTGAAGGTCACAGTCAGAGCTGAAGATCACAGAGCTGAGGTCACAGTCAGAGCTGGAGGTCACAGTCAGACCTGAAGGTCACAGTCAGAGCTGGAGGTCACAGTCAGAACATTGTGGGCTTCCAGGAGAGCTGAGCAGGAGCACAGATGCATCACCTCCATGACAACTACAGGACTACAACATCATCATCATCATTCAAAGAAATAAACACTTCAATATATCAGTGTGTTTATGATGAATCTATAGAATATTTAAGATTTCTATCTATCTATCTATCTATCTATCTATCTATCTATCTATCTATCTATCTATCTATCTAGACAAAGTGCAGCCCACAATTTCCCCTTATGATGAATGACTTTGTTGGTCTTGGGTCTCCTTTACCGGGACACGGGTCACCGGGGCCCCCCCCCCAGAGCCAGGCCTGGGGGTGGGGCACACTGGCGAGCGCCTGGTGGCCGGGCCTTTGCCCATGGGGTCCGGCTGGGCACAGCCCGAAGAGATGCCGTGGGACCCCCTTCCCGTGGGCTCACCAGCTGCAGGAGGGGCCAAAGGGGTCGGGTGCTGTGTGAGTTGGGTGGCAACCGAAGGCAGGGACCTTGGCGGTCCGGTCCCTGGCTTGAGAAGCTAGCTCTAGGGACGTGGAACGTCACCTCTCTGATGGGGAAGGAGCCTGAGCTGGAGCGCGAGGTTGAGAAGTTCCAATTAGATATAGTCAGTCTCACCTCGATGCATAGCAAAGGCTCCGTAACCAGCCTCCTCGAGAGGGGTTGGACTCTCTTCCACTCTGGAGTTGCCGATGGGGAGAGCCGGCGGGCAGGGGTGGCGATTCTTGTCACCCCCCGGCTTGGTGCCTGTACGTTGGAGTTTACCCCGTTGAGCGAGAGGGTAGCCTCCCTCCGCCTTCGGGTGGGGGGACGGATCCTGACTGTTGTTTGTGCCTATGGCCCCAACAACAGTTCAGCGTATCCACCCTTTTTGGACTCCCTAGAGGGAGTACTGGAGAGTGCTCCTTCTGGGGGTTCCCTCGTCCTCCTGGGTGACTTCAATGCTCACGTCGGCAGTGACAGTGAGACCTGGAGGGGCGTGATTGGGAGGAATGGCCCCCCTGATCTGAACCCGAGTGGTGTTCTGTTGTTGGACTTCTGTGCTCGTCACAGATTGTCCATAACGAACACCATGTTCAGGCATAAGGGTGTCCATATGTGCACTTGGCACCAGGACACCCTGGGCCGCAGTTCGATGATCGACTTTGTAGACGTGTCCTCGGATTTGCAGCCACATGTTCTGGACACTCGGGTGAAGAGAGGGGCGGAGCTGTCAACTGATCACCACCTGGTGGTGAGTTGGCTCCGTTGGTGGGGGAGGATGCCGGACAGACCCAGCAGGCCCAAATGTATTGTGAGGGTCTGCTGGGAACGCCTGGCGGAGTCTCCTGTCAGACGGAGCTTCAACTCCCACCTCCGGGAGAGCTTCACCCATGTCCCGGAGGAGGTGGGGGACATTGAGTCCAAGTGGACCATGTTCTGTGCCTCCATTGTTGAGGCGGCTGACCGGTGCTGTGGCCGCAAGGTGGTCGGTGCCTGTCGTGGCGGCAACACCCGAACCTGCTGGTGGACACCGGCGGTGAGGGATGTCGTCAAGCTGAAGAAGGAGTCGTACTGGGCCTTTTTGGCCTCCTGAGGCAGCAGACAGGTATCGGCGGCCCAAGCGGAGTGCGGCTGCAGCGGTCGCCGAGGCAAAGATCTGGGCGTGGGAAGAGTTCAGGGAGGCCATAGAGAACGACTTCAGAACGGCTTCGAAAAGGTTCTGGGCCACCATTCGGCGCCTGAGGAAGGGGAAGCAGTGCACTGTCAACACTGTGTACAGTGGGGATGGTGTGCTGCTGACCTCGACTCGGGACGTTGTGGATCGGTGGAAGGAATACTTCGAAGACCTCCTCAATCCAACACGCCTTCCAGTGAGGAAGCAGGGCCTGGGGAATCGGTGGCGGGTTCTCTTATCTCCGGGGCTGAGGTAGCCAAGGTTGTTAAGAAACTCCTCGGTGGCAGGGCCCCGGGGGTGGATGAGATCCGTCCGGAGTTCCTTCGGGCTCTGGATGTTGTAGGGCTGTCGTGGTTGACACGACTCTGCAACGTCGCGTGGACATCAGGGGCAGTACCACTGGATTGGCAGACCGGGGTGGTGGTCCCTCTTTTTAAGAAGGGGGACCGGAGGATGTGTTCCAACTATAGGGGGATCACACTCCTCAGCCTCCCTGGTAAGGTCTATTCAGGGGTGCTGGAGAGGGTCCGTCGGATAGTCGAACCTCAGATTCAGGAGGAGCAGTGTGGTTTTTGTCCTGGACGTGGAACTGTGGACCAGCTCTATACCCTCAGCAGGGTCCTTGAGGGTGCCCAACCAGTCCACGTGTTTTGTGGATTTGGAGAAGGCATTTGACCGTGTGCCTCGGGGAGTCCTGTGGGGGGTTCTCCGGGAGTATGGGGTGTCGGGCCCCCTGATACGGGCCGTCCGCTCCCTGTATGACCGGTGTCAGAGTTTGGTCCGCATCGCTGGTAGTAAGTCGAACTCGTTTCCGGTGAGGGTTGGACTCCGCCAGGGCTGCCCTTTGTCACCGATTCTGTTCATAACTTTTATGGACAGAATTTCTAGGGGCAGCCGTGGTGTTGATGGGGCCCGGTTTGGTGACCTCAGGATCGGGTCTCTGCTCTTTGCAGATGATGTGGTCCTGTTGGCTTCATCAGTCCGTGACCTCCAGCTCTCGCTGGATCGGTTCGCAGCCGAGTGTGAAGCGACCGGGATGGAGAATCAGCGCCTCCAAATCTGAGGCCATGGTCCTCAGCCAGAAAAAGGTGGAGTGCCTTCTCTGGGTCGGGGAGGAGATCCTGCCTGTGGAGGAGTCCAAGTACCTCGGGGTCTTGTTCACGAGTGAGGGAAGAATGGAGCGGGAGATCGACAGGCGGATCGGTGCGGCGTCTGCAGTAACAGACTCTGCACTGGTCCGTTGTGGTGAAGAGAGAGCTGAGCTGAAAGGAGAAGCTCTGGATTTACCGGTCGGTCTTCGCTCCCACCCTCACCTGTGGTCAGGAGCTTTGGGTGGTGACTGAAAGAACAAGATCGCGGGTACAAGCGGCCAAAATGAGTTTCCTTCGCAGGGTGGCTGGTCTCTCCCTCAGAGACAGGGGGAGGAGCTCTGCCATCCAGGAGGAGCTCGGAGTAGAGCCGCTGCTCCTCTGCGTTGAGAAGAGCCAGATGAGGTGGCTCGGGCACCTAGTCAGGATGCCTCCCGGACGCCTCCCTGGTGAGGTGTTCAGGGCACGTCCCTCCGGTAGGAGGCCCCCGGGAAGACCCAGGACACGCTGGAGGGACTATGTCTCTGGGCTGGCCTGGGAGCGCCTCGGGATCCCTGGAAGAGCTGGACGAAGTAGCTGGGTAGAGGGAAGTCTGGGCTTCCTGCTTAGGCTGCTGCCCCCGCGACCCCACCCCGGATAAGAGGAGGAAGATGAATGGATGGATGGATGGATAGATGGATGGATGTGTGTGTGTGTGTGTTTGTGTGTGTGCTGACCCGGAGACCTAATGGCCTGAATTTAATTATCCAAACTCAGACTTTGTTACTGGTGAGGACACGTTTGTCTTTTGTGGCCTTAGTGTTAACTGGATCATTTAAATCAGGTTTGTACTGTTCATTTAAACACATTTAAACCCCAGGTTTAAATGTGAAGTTAGAGTATTTGCCTCATTTATTCTCGGTTGAAGTGTTTAGTATGTGGCTACATGGCTCCTACTTATACACTTTTTACAGTTTTACTGTGGATGTTTACTGGAAGGCAAACATTCCCATTAACACCAGTAGCTGAAATGGTGGCTGCCATGGTGATCAGAGGCTGAGATGTGTTGTTATTGTGTAGATCAGCCATGTGTCACATACTGTATGTCCCATTAATACTGCTCTCTCTCACCCTCTCTCTCTCTCTCTCTCTCTCTCTCTCTCTGCATCAAGTCATCCAACAAGGTGCCACAGCCAGGAAATTGAAAAGTAGGGTTTCAAAATAAAAGTCTTCCAACAAACCCAGCATACTGCAGAATCCAGAATCGGTGTTTTAAGCGGCCTGGATGCGTGGGTTGGTTGGGGTGGCTGGATTTTGAGTGTTATCAGCTCTAAATATTTGTGGATCGATCCAAGTCGTTTTGTCTGTAGATGCGCGTCTGTTCAGGTTTTAACAAATGTTTTTATTTTGCTTGTTGGGCAGTAATAAACACACACCTACACACACACACACACACACACACACACACACACACACAAAGAAAGAAAGACCCAAATGTAGATTTAAACATCGCCAACTTTGAGCTAAAGCATCGTATTCTCACCTTACTGTAACATTCAAACAATAAGAAATGTAATCAAATCATTAAAAAACAATATCTAATTTTTTTGTAGCATCACCCTGGTTGTGAATATACGAATGTAAATTTTAATATAATTTTTTTTTTTACCTTCATCGTTCCTCGTTTTACTAAGGAAAACATTGTTCTATTTTAAGCTGTTTTATTTTGAAAGTTGTCTCCGGAAGTCTAGTTCGTCATCCTAGCTGGGGTGACCGTGTACGCGCGCGACTGTGCGCGTGTAGCGTGACCGTGTGTGTGTGTGTGTGTGTGTGTGTGTGTGTGTGTGTGTGTGTGTG
>JABWDL010004561.1:0-11491 GCA_015343265.1 Pao palembangensis | reverse complement strand
CCTGTCCCTCAACAACACACACTCTTCTCCCTCAACAACACACACTCTTCTCCCTCAACAACACACACTCTTTATCAGCCTCCTGCAGACGACTGTCTGTCTCCCTCTGTCCCTCTCGCCCTCTGTCCCTCCCTCCCTCTCTCAGTCCTTGCTTTCTTTCTTTTCATTGACTCTCCTCTTCTCATTTCCACCTTTCTGCCCGGCTGGATGCATCAGATCCAGTCCCTCCTTCTATCTTTCTCTGTTGTCCATTATCTTCTCTCCTGCCTTTCTTTTCCTGCCCTGCACCTTATCCTCTCAATATTGTCTCCTTCACACTCTATCTCTTCTCTCTTCTCCTCCTTTTACAGATCTCTTGTCTGCTTGCTCTCTTCTTCTGTGACCTCTCACCCTCTATTTTGCCTTCACCTTTCTCTCTCTCGCCTCTCTTTTTTGCAGCTTTTTCCTCCCTAATTATGGGCAGCGGTGCTCTGTGGAGACTCTGAGCCCCCACTTAGAAACCCTGAAGAAAAAAACGAGTGGAAAAGCATGGAGCTGTAGCAAGAAAGAAAGGAAAATCAAGGACGAAAGCAGGACGGAGATGGGGGTAAAGGGACATGCTATTATGCTAATATGCGTTCCAGGAGTCACAGCACGAGCTTCAGTATTCCTGCAGCACAGCTGAGGATCCATACTGGCCATAATGGGAACAAAGGGATGAAGTAAAGGTCAGACGAAGGGAGCAAGCTTCTCCTTCTTTCTTCAGTTTCCTCCTGATTCAGCTGACATGAACGCGTCCTCATCATCAGTGCGAGAGTGGATTCAGGTGCTGTTCAGGAGCTTCAGTCTGGTTTGGAGCCCGGCTGCTTTGATTCCCAGTTACGTGGCCTGGACTCACTGGTGTTTTCATGCCTGGTGATCTTCAGGAAACACATTGTGTCTTCTTGGAGCTACAATTTCATTTAGTCAAATGGCAACCGGACGGATAATAAAGGACATTGAACGGGACATCTGAAGCCTGCAGATTTCTTCCAGACAGAAAGGACATCAAAGGACATCAGGTCCACATTTTCAACATCAACGCTGTTTCCTGTTTTCTCTGAAATTGCATTTATTGCTTAATAACTATGAGAATGTGTTTCTCCCTCCGAGCCCAGAGGCTGAGGGCTCTTTGCTTTCCTGCCTATTTCGGTCTCTGTATGGGCTCATTGGGCCTGATTGCAGTGGATGAGAGTGTGTGAGGTCTGTAATGGTGATAGTGGGTGATTTCTGTGTGCGTGTGTGTGTGTGTGTGTTCTTGCTCCATACTGCGTACCAAAGGTACTAGCAAAGTGAGGACATTTTTGGGAAGCGAGGACATTGTGGCTGGTCCTCACGACCTCAACGGCCTGTTTGAGGGTCAGACCATGGATCTATTAGACCTCTGCAGACAGGAAGTGCCCCTGTCTTTGAGGCAAAAAAAATCCTGCTGGCCAAACTGTGGTACTGCATAGATGGTGTCAGTCACCTGCTTCCATTGGGCCCAACAGGCTAACAGGCTAACTCTGTGACAGAGACGTCTATCACTCCGCCAATAAATGGTTTGTAGCTACATAAACGTACTAGTAGACTTTTTAATTACCCTTATTTAAATCATTATGTTCCCTTCTTAGGTTAGTTTTTTTAGCCAAATTCTAGTGTATTGTTCCCCAAGCCGGTGGGACCAAATATCAACAAGCAATTTTTAAAGTATGAGGCCTCACACGAGCTTTCATAGCAAATTTCTACTTTTGCGTTAAGAACTTTGTCTTTAAACATATTTGAAATGAAGAAATGAAACTACACATTTTTGATTCATCATCAGAAGCATTCCAAACACGTCTGATTGATATTAGTTCATGTGCTGGCTTCTTGCTGAAGTTATTATTATGTTTTACATTACAATTTAATTAAATGTTGTTTGCAGCCGCTCAGAAACAATCAGCTTGTTTAGAGAACCTTCTGGTCTCATCAGCTACCACAGTTTTGTGCGTGTGTGTGTGTGTGTGTGTGTGTGTGTGTGTGTGTGTGTGGAGAAGAGAAATCAGGGGGGTGTACATGCTGACATTAGCTAATATAGTTTTTGCTTGTGTGTGTGTGTGTGTGTGTGTGTGTGTATGTGTGTGTGTGTATGTGTGTGTGTATGTGCATGTGTGTGTGTGTGTGTTCCTTCTTAATTTGCATGTTCAAACAGGATTAAGTGTATTGAGAGAATCAGCAATAAACAGTCTTTTGACAGGAGACAAATACAGCAGATTAGAATTGCAGATCAGATAACATCAAGAAGAGAAACTCACCCCATTAATGTCTTTGTTCTGTGTGTGTGTGTGTGTGTGTGTGTGTGTGTGTGAACTGGAAAGGAAGCCTCTTCAGGCACAAATGACCCACTCATGAGTCGGCCACAGATGAGGTGATTCATGATTAGGTGACAACACACGTCCCTTCCATCAGTCAGTCCTTCTCTCTTTCTGTGACACACACACACACACACACACATACAGTACATGCATGTGCGCACGCACGCGCACGCACCCCTTGTTCTTCCAACTTTGTGAGGACTTTTATAGACATAATGTTTTATCCAAGTCTGAACCTCAATCAGGCCCTTTCAGTAGAAAGTATGTTGGTATGTAGCAACTACAAAAACACACACTCACTCACTCACACACACACACACACACACACACACACACACACTCATCTGAGCAGCTGACAGCTAGTTTGCACGTCCGTCGGCACTTGTGTCAGGCTGCTCTGATCTCTTTGATCTCGTCCTCATTTCTGTGAAAAGGTTGTAGAAGTGAAACGTTGCTGAGACCCTGACCGATAACCAATTATTGATCCTTTATCCTTTTATAAGGGTTTAATGAGCACAATGAAGCGAGACGCTCCTGCGACACCACTCAGCGACAGCTAAACGGACTGCTTGCTGTTGTTTCTTATGTGTCCTCTCACAGCCCCTGGCCCCTGAAACACCACAAGGGAACTCCAGACCTCCACTGATGTAGCTCTGGAACAAGCTCCGCACCATGACCCTTGATCCACCATAAAGCTCAACTTTGTTATCATTATATTAATAATAATATTTCCTGGTATGGGGATTCACACCAGCAACCTTCTCTAGCCTTGAGGCAGCTCTGCAGACTCATCAGTTCCTCCTCATATCAAGCTCTCACACACTTCAAATCATCGAGCTTCAGGTCCTTGTTTTCTTCTAAGGTCATTAACAAAGAATGAACCTGAATCCTTTTGGAACCCACGATGCAATCACACGTACATTTCCCACTCACATCTTGTCTGTGTAGGTTCTCACTCATCCAGGTCATAGTTCTCCCAAGTTAGATCTCTGAGTCAACTGGACTGAAAGGTTTCCTTGAAGACGTTTCGTCCTCTCTCCAGAGAGCTTCTTCAGTTCTAAGCTTGCTGGGGCAGAGCTTGAACATATAGCCCTGTGGACCATCGGCATGTTAATGGCCCGGGTGGTCACCTGAGAGTCGTTGGCAGGGTGGTTGGCAGGGTCGGTCACCTGGTTTCAGGTTGGGTGACAAAAAGTGCCCCAGTCCACCCGGGCCATTAACATGCCGATGGTCCACAGGGCTATATGTTCAAGCTCCACCCCCAGCAAGCTTAGAACTGAAGAAGCTCTCTGGAGAGAGGACGAAACGTCTTCAAGGAGACCTCACAGTCCAGTTGACTCAGAGATCTAACTTTGAATATCTCTTCTTCCTTCACCTTCCCATACCTGTAACCTCTTTAGACTACAGCGACTCCGTGTGGCAGGAGTGTGAACTTCATCATCACAGGGTTAGGGTTAGTCGTGACATATCAGGTAACAGCAACATTTCCTATGTAATTACAACCATGTATATAAACATCTGGATCATCAACATCTTAAACTTGTCACCATTTTCTCTCTCTCTCTCTCTCTCTCTCTCTCTCTCTCTCTCTCTCTCTCTCCCTGTCTCTTTTAAATTAACCACTCTTACACGTTTAATCCTTCAGGTTGTTGATTTCTCTGTTAGGTCTCCTCGTTGCAGGTCCAGCTGGAGTCTTCATGTCGCTGGTACAAGCAGGACTCTGTAGAGATGCTGGTTCAGACTGGTTCCCTGGATTCCCTGGTGAACGTCCCACCAGTCTAGTGGTGATGCTCTGCAGCTGCGTAGAGCCAGATGAGGACCTGAACTGGGTTGTTGACAGGGAACTGCTTCCTCAGCTTCTCCATTGGACTGTGGATGAAGTGGACCAGAGGTTTCATGCTTGAAGCAGCATGTTCTGCAACCTGTTGCCCCACTTTGGGGTGCAAGCAGGATCCATTATCACTCACTGCTGCGTCTGGAGTGTCTGGTTGTTGTAGCACACGTCAGTACCGCCGTTTCCGGGAAGCTTGGGTAGAAATCAACGACTCGATCGACGATGGAGATGAAGTCAAAGTCAAAGTCATATCTTGTTTTCATCATGATGCTGGGTCCTTGGGGACATCTCGGTCAAGTTTATCTTGATTATGGGGCCTAAAGGGTGATGATCTGTCTCTACTGTGCATGTGGGAAGGCCTTGGGACCTGGACACATGGTTGATGTGGGCCTGAAGGGAGAGGGTGGAGTCTAGGATGACACCAAGGCTCTTGACCTGAGGCGAGGGGGACAAGCATGCTTCTTATTTTGTCAGCAGGTTTACCCGCCTGATTTTTATTTGTGTAGTCGGTCCTGACAACGTCCCCATGGTTGGTTTGTCTCACTGAAGACAGGCTGAAAGCAAACAGGAGCGAGTGGGAAGCGTCAGGGGAGAGTTGTGGCTGTGGAGAGAGTGGGATCCACTCAGATCTACGCAGGAAATCAGTCCAGTCTGACAGATGTGTGTGTGTGTGTGTGTGTGTGTGTGTGTGTCTGCTGCTGCATTGATTTTGCTGACTGATTCTGTCCAGGCAGTGGTGACTCACACCTGACAACCAGATTTATCACTGTTGAAGACATACAGCAAAGTTAGCGTTAGCATCCTGCTACACAAGAGTACAGTCAGCTAAATGTTTGCTATTTGAATTAGCCTGGTCATCAAACATGATCCTGAGGACCGCTGGGACACACACGCACACACACACACACACACACACACACACACGCTATTTCTGTTTTGTACACACCTCCATTAGCCTTAAACCAACACCCTGAGACCAGCACAGCCAGTACAGTCAGTGGTTGTGTCCTGGTGCTAAATATGACGTCATCCTCTTTTAGACTGGTTTCTATCCGGAGGGAGCAGCTCCTCTCGGTCAGGAGCAGATGATGATGATGATGATGATGATGACGATGATGATGATCTCGCTAACACAGCACTAAAGTCAGCCTTTCCTCCAGTCTTTACTATCATTTTACCACAATGTTGACAAGGTTCTGCTCTCGAGGTTAGATCTCCATCTCAAGAGACCCGGGTGGGGGCCAGCACGTGGAACCAGAACCGCATCTCTGCAGGCTCTGCTGACTCCACCCAGCTGTTGCACCAGTTCAGCCACTGCCAAGACCAGTGTGCTCCACTGGAGTCCGAACCAGACTGGCTGAAGACTTTCTTCCCTTTGTTTGAGACAAAGGCGGGAACGTGAGGAGCGGGACTGGATTGACTGGATGAGGCGGCGGATGCATCATTATGTAATTGTAAATCCCAGGAAGATGGGCTCTAATGGGGCCGCCTCTCCTCCCACCGCTGCTTGGGTAATTTATCTCTCTCTCTTTCCAACCTTTCCTATCTCTCCGCTTCACCCTGTCAACCATCAATCTTTTTCCAATTACGCTCTGTCTCTCCACAAATCTATCATAATCATTTCCATGGTAACAGGTTCCATCCTACGCCGGCTGTGGCCTTTTGTTCGGTGTAATTGCGCGCCAAAGAGCCGTTTTCACAGGAAGTGAGGAAACACATGCGGATCTGGAGATTGTTACAGAGCTTAGAGGAAATACTGCCTTTAATTCCAACTGTCACGTCCCTTCAGGAGGCATTTTAGGAGGAATATTCTCCACCAAACACACCCTCGGTGATGGAGAGATGGAGGAGGTAGAACAACTCATGCAACAACATCTAGTCAGTGTCTGAAAGCCGTCTGAAGAACCTGAAAAGGTTCCTGAGCCTCTCACTGGCCCCAGTCTGCTTCAGGAGGCTCCACCATCATGGAGAAGACTGCGGACCTGACACTGGTCCAGAAGACCATCACCGACACCCTGAACAAGAGGGTCAGACACCAAAAGTCACTGCTGGAGAAGCTCCTTCATGGACAGATGGTGGAAGGAAAGATGTGGTAGGAAAAGGTGCAGAAGCGTCAGAGAGAAGCAGAAACAGATCTTTCAAGAACCTGGAGGAGATTCGCCAGGAGAGGCCTGCAGCTTCAGGAGGATCCAGGAGCTGGATCCAGACACGACCCCAGAGGAGCCTCACCTGGGCTGAGGACAAGCAGGAAGTCAAGGTCCCGAGTCTGGAGGGAGAGTGGAGAAGCTCCTGGTCCAAGCTGCTGGAGCTGCAGTCTGGAGGTTTCAGTCAGGGATGTTTGGAGCCATGTTATCTACTGCTGTTGGTGCGCTGTGTCTGAGCAGGTCAAAGGTCAGCGCAGGTCTGCTAGCAGGGTTAGGAGCTCCTCCTGCTTTCTGCTGCTGAGCAGCTTCATGGAGAAGCTGCTGTCGTTCTCCAGCAGGACTTCTGAGCAGAACCCCAGAGAGGATCTGTGCTGAAGAGGAAGAGGAGACACCAGAACCAGCAAAGCTGAAGAGCTGGAGGTCACGGTCAGAGCTGGAGGTCACAGTCAGAGCTGGAGGTCACAGTCAGACCTGAAGGTCACAGTCAGAGCTGAAGATCACAGAGCTGAGGTCACAGTCAGAGCTGGAGGTCACAGTCAGACCTGAAGGTCACAGTCAGAGCTGGAGGTCACAGTCAGAACATTGTGGGCTTCCAGGAGAGCTGAGCAGGAGCACAGATGCATCACCTCCATGACAACTACAGGACTACAACATCATCATCATCATTCAAAGAAATAAACACTTCAATATATCAGTGTGTTTATGATGAATCTATAGAATATTTAAGATTTCTATCTATCTATCTATCTATCTATCTATCTATCTATCTATCTATCTATCTATCTATCTAGACAAAGTGCAGCCCACAATTTCCCCTTATGATGAATGACTTTGTTGGTCTTGGGTCTCCTTTACCGGGACACGGGTCACCGGGGCCCCCCCCCCAGAGCCAGGCCTGGGGGTGGGGCACACTGGCGAGCGCCTGGTGGCCGGGCCTTTGCCCATGGGGTCCGGCTGGGCACAGCCCGAAGAGATGCCGTGGGACCCCCTTCCCGTGGGCTCACCAGCTGCAGGAGGGGCCAAAGGGGTCGGGTGCTGTGTGAGTTGGGTGGCAACCGAAGGCAGGGACCTTGGCGGTCCGGTCCCTGGCTTGAGAAGCTAGCTCTAGGGACGTGGAACGTCACCTCTCTGATGGGGAAGGAGCCTGAGCTGGAGCGCGAGGTTGAGAAGTTCCAATTAGATATAGTCAGTCTCACCTCGATGCATAGCAAAGGCTCCGTAACCAGCCTCCTCGAGAGGGGTTGGACTCTCTTCCACTCTGGAGTTGCCGATGGGGAGAGCCGGCGGGCAGGGGTGGCGATTCTTGTCACCCCCCGGCTTGGTGCCTGTACGTTGGAGTTTACCCCGTTGAGCGAGAGGGTAGCCTCCCTCCGCCTTCGGGTGGGGGGACGGATCCTGACTGTTGTTTGTGCCTATGGCCCCAACAACAGTTCAGCGTATCCACCCTTTTTGGACTCCCTAGAGGGAGTACTGGAGAGTGCTCCTTCTGGGGGTTCCCTCGTCCTCCTGGGTGACTTCAATGCTCACGTCGGCAGTGACAGTGAGACCTGGAGGGGCGTGATTGGGAGGAATGGCCCCCCTGATCTGAACCCGAGTGGTGTTCTGTTGTTGGACTTCTGTGCTCGTCACAGATTGTCCATAACGAACACCATGTTCAGGCATAAGGGTGTCCATATGTGCACTTGGCACCAGGACACCCTGGGCCGCAGTTCGATGATCGACTTTGTAGACGTGTCCTCGGATTTGCAGCCACATGTTCTGGACACTCGGGTGAAGAGAGGGGCGGAGCTGTCAACTGATCACCACCTGGTGGTGAGTTGGCTCCGTTGGTGGGGGAGGATGCCGGACAGACCCAGCAGGCCCAAATGTATTGTGAGGGTCTGCTGGGAACGCCTGGCGGAGTCTCCTGTCAGACGGAGCTTCAACTCCCACCTCCGGGAGAGCTTCACCCATGTCCCGGAGGAGGTGGGGGACATTGAGTCCAAGTGGACCATGTTCTGTGCCTCCATTGTTGAGGCGGCTGACCGGTGCTGTGGCCGCAAGGTGGTCGGTGCCTGTCGTGGCGGCAACACCCGAACCTGCTGGTGGACACCGGCGGTGAGGGATGTCGTCAAGCTGAAGAAGGAGTCGTACTGGGCCTTTTTGGCCTCCTGAGGCAGCAGACAGGTATCGGCGGCCCAAGCGGAGTGCGGCTGCAGCGGTCGCCGAGGCAAAGATCTGGGCGTGGGAAGAGTTCAGGGAGGCCATAGAGAACGACTTCAGAACGGCTTCGAAAAGGTTCTGGGCCACCATTCGGCGCCTGAGGAAGGGGAAGCAGTGCACTGTCAACACTGTGTACAGTGGGGATGGTGTGCTGCTGACCTCGACTCGGGACGTTGTGGATCGGTGGAAGGAATACTTCGAAGACCTCCTCAATCCAACACGCCTTCCAGTGAGGAAGCAGGGCCTGGGGAATCGGTGGCGGGTTCTCTTATCTCCGGGGCTGAGGTAGCCAAGGTTGTTAAGAAACTCCTCGGTGGCAGGGCCCCGGGGGTGGATGAGATCCGTCCGGAGTTCCTTCGGGCTCTGGATGTTGTAGGGCTGTCGTGGTTGACACGACTCTGCAACGTCGCGTGGACATCAGGGGCAGTACCACTGGATTGGCAGACCGGGGTGGTGGTCCCTCTTTTTAAGAAGGGGGACCGGAGGATGTGTTCCAACTATAGGGGGATCACACTCCTCAGCCTCCCTGGTAAGGTCTATTCAGGGGTGCTGGAGAGGGTCCGTCGGATAGTCGAACCTCAGATTCAGGAGGAGCAGTGTGGTTTTTGTCCTGGACGTGGAACTGTGGACCAGCTCTATACCCTCAGCAGGGTCCTTGAGGGTGCCCAACCAGTCCACGTGTTTTGTGGATTTGGAGAAGGCATTTGACCGTGTGCCTCGGGGAGTCCTGTGGGGGGTTCTCCGGGAGTATGGGGTGTCGGGCCCCCTGATACGGGCCGTCCGCTCCCTGTATGACCGGTGTCAGAGTTTGGTCCGCATCGCTGGTAGTAAGTCGAACTCGTTTCCGGTGAGGGTTGGACTCCGCCAGGGCTGCCCTTTGTCACCGATTCTGTTCATAACTTTTATGGACAGAATTTCTAGGGGCAGCCGTGGTGTTGATGGGGCCCGGTTTGGTGACCTCAGGATCGGGTCTCTGCTCTTTGCAGATGATGTGGTCCTGTTGGCTTCATCAGTCCGTGACCTCCAGCTCTCGCTGGATCGGTTCGCAGCCGAGTGTGAAGCGACCGGGATGGAGAATCAGCGCCTCCAAATCTGAGGCCATGGTCCTCAGCCAGAAAAAGGTGGAGTGCCTTCTCTGGGTCGGGGAGGAGATCCTGCCTGTGGAGGAGTCCAAGTACCTCGGGGTCTTGTTCACGAGTGAGGGAAGAATGGAGCGGGAGATCGACAGGCGGATCGGTGCGGCGTCTGCAGTAACAGACTCTGCACTGGTCCGTTGTGGTGAAGAGAGAGCTGAGCTGAAAGGAGAAGCTCTGGATTTACCGGTCGGTCTTCGCTCCCACCCTCACCTGTGGTCAGGAGCTTTGGGTGGTGACTGAAAGAACAAGATCGCGGGTACAAGCGGCCAAAATGAGTTTCCTTCGCAGGGTGGCTGGTCTCTCCCTCAGAGACAGGGGGAGGAGCTCTGCCATCCAGGAGGAGCTCGGAGTAGAGCCGCTGCTCCTCTGCGTTGAGAAGAGCCAGATGAGGTGGCTCGGGCACCTAGTCAGGATGCCTCCCGGACGCCTCCCTGGTGAGGTGTTCAGGGCACGTCCCTCCGGTAGGAGGCCCCCGGGAAGACCCAGGACACGCTGGAGGGACTATGTCTCTGGGCTGGCCTGGGAGCGCCTCGGGATCCCTGGAAGAGCTGGACGAAGTAGCTGGGTAGAGGGAAGTCTGGGCTTCCTGCTTAGGCTGCTGCCCCCGCGACCCCACCCCGGATAAGAGGAGGAAGATGAATGGATGGATGGATGGATAGATGGATGGATGTGTGTGTGTGTGTGTTTGTGTGTGTGCTGACCCGGAGACCTAATGGCCTGAATTTAATTATCCAAACTCAGACTTTGTTACTGGTGAGGACACGTTTGTCTTTTGTGGCCTTAGTGTTAACTGGATCATTTAAATCAGGTTTGTACTGTTCATTTAAACACATTTAAACCCCAGGTTTAAATGTGAAGTTAGAGTATTTGCCTCATTTATTCTCGGTTGAAGTGTTTAGTATGTGGCTACATGGCTCCTACTTATACACTTTTTACAGTTTTACTGTGGATGTTTACTGGAAGGCAAACATTCCCATTAACACCAGTAGCTGAAATGGTGGCTGCCATGGTGATCAGAGGCTGAGATGTGTTGTTATTGTGTAGATCAGCCATGTGTCACATACTGTATGTCCCATTAATACTGCTCTCTCTCACCCTCTCTCTCTCTCTCTCTCTCTCTCTCTCTCTGCATCAAGTCATCCAACAAGGTGCCACAGCCAGGAAATTGAAAAGTAGGGTTTCAAAATAAAAGTCTTCCAACAAACCCAGCATACTGCAGAATCCAGAATCGGTGTTTTAAGCGGCCTGGATGCGTGGGTTGGTTGGGGTGGCTGGATTTTGAGTGTTATCAGCTCTAAATATTTGTGGATCGATCCAAGTCGTTTTGTCTGTAGATGCGCGTCTGTTCAGGTTTTAACAAATGTTTTTATTTTGCTTGTTGGGCAGTAATAAACACACACCTACACACACACACACACACACACACACACACACACACACAAAGAAAGAAAGACCCAAATGTAGATTTAAACATCGCCAACTTTGAGCTAAAGCATCGTATTCTCACCTTACTGTAACATTCAAACAATAAGAAATGTAATCAAATCATTAAAAAACAATATCTAATTTTTTTGTAGCATCACCCTGGTTGTGAATATACGAATGTAAATTTTAATATAATTTTTTTTTTTACCTTCATCGTTCCTCGTTTTACTAAGGAAAACATTGTTCTATTTTAAGCTGTTTTATTTTGAAAGTTGTCTCCGGAAGTCTAGTTCGTCATCCTAGCTGGGGTGACCGTGTACGCGCGCGACTGTGCGCGTGTAGCGTGACCGTGTGTGTGTGTGTGTGTGTGTGTGTGTGTGTGTGTGTGTGTGTGTG
>JABWDL010004553.1:0-14333 GCA_015343265.1 Pao palembangensis | reverse complement strand
TTTCGTCAGGTTAAGGAGTCTTGCTGTTCGTCTCAGTGAGCTGCTGAGTGTGTTTGATGTGTGCTTCCTTCTCAGTGAGCTGTCGGAATCTGTTTTTTCTTTTT
Source organism: Pao palembangensis (assembly GCA_015343265.1). Classification (NCBI taxonomy): domain Eukaryota; kingdom Metazoa; phylum Chordata; class Actinopteri; order Tetraodontiformes; family Tetraodontidae; genus Pao; species Pao palembangensis. The sequence goes on along the minus strand of JABWDL010004553.1, from coordinate 14,229 downwards.
TCTCACCAGATGATAAAAGAGAATGAGAAGTTGTGGTGATGAATGGCGCTACCGCAGGTCATTTCTCCCCACAGCCATCAGACACTACAACACAACACTATAGTGACACGTACTTATGTACCCACACAGGGCTTTCTTGTTGTTGTTGTTGTTGTTCACTACTCACTGGTATTCACTGGTCTTTGTATATAATTGTTGTGCAATTTTATTTTACTTGTGCAATATTTTCTTACATTAATATTAATATATATATTTTTTTATTCAACTTGTTTTCTTACTTTCATACTGCTGTTCTGTTTCTGTTTCTGTCGTACCCCCTTTGCTGCTGTAGACAAAAGAATTTCCCCACTGTGGGATGAATAAAGTCTACCTTATCTTACACCCTAGAAATTTATTTTATAGTACAGCATTGAACAGTCGACGGTGTTTGCGACCAAGTACCTGGCAGAAATGCAGCGATGGAATCTGGGAAATGTAGTCCAATAGCGGTCCACGGCCTCTGATGAACGTGAGTAACCACGCGTGTCCTCAGGATTGTGTAATGTTTTGTTTAACCGATGTCAAATGTTTGGTCACTGTGGGGCGCTGTGATCTAATATTGAGATGATTTAAGTGAAGAAGTCGTCCACCAACTTCCTCTTCCTGTCTTGTAAATCAATGTGTCAGTATTTTAAATAAACACTCCACACTCCCGACTAAGGTAAAATCTCTATCCATATCTCTCCTGAACGCATCGTGCTGCGACAAGTACAGATGAAGTAAAACTCAACCCTCTGAATAAAGTCATTCTTAACTTCATTTCCCAGCTTCCCGCCTCAACGTTCTCCTGCGCGGCAAACGTGCGCTCGGCGATATAGCTGGAACAATCAAAGTTTTCTTTGCCGTCTCCGACTATTTTGGTAAGTAATTGTACGGCGACAGTAAAAAAAAAACAAAACATCACTTTACATGATTTTAGTATAATGTACAGAGAACAATTCGTGTATTAGAAGTTTGGAGCATGATTGAAATTGCGTTTTGGTAACTTAGGCGTACTTACGTTATGTACGGACACTTACGGTACGTACCGCTAGCCGTTAGCATAAGGTGTAATCAAATTCACAAATATATCTTTGTTGAACTTCTTACAGAACAATTTTTATCTGAAAACGTCAACCAACTTGCCCAGTTAATGTGCCTTAGTTCTTACGAACTGTATTATTTCCGCTTTGATACTTTCAAATGCCATTTAGACTTGGAACGTAATGGGGACATGAAACGCTAGAAGAAATGCTAACCTTAAGATGTACTTTAAAGCATAAGGCTGAAATCAAATATCTGATGAATCAGCCGTTTTAAAGAAAATCGAATGTTTTATATGTAATTACGGTGCGTTCTGGGGCATCTTCATTTCTGGAATTGGTATTTTAATTTCTGCGATCTTTATATTACGTCACTGGCTACGTCAAGGAACTGGTTTTCAAGTTCGGTTTCAGTGGAACACCTAGATTAGGAACGAGGAAATGTCGAAGGCTGTCGAAGGCTGATGCCTTTGAGCCATTAACAAGGCCGAGGGTTGTGGAGGGGACGAAGCTCTGAACGGTGACGGCACCTAGGAGAGTCGGCAGAAAACCTACTCCCAGAACTCCTCAGCTGATGGCTCAGATCCTCATCCAGTCGAACTAATTAAATTCATAACTAGTTAAAGTAAGGTTTTTGGCTTTGTAATTAAAGGCATGTTTTTTTCCATCATTTCCATCAAGGATGCCGACGAGGCCCAGGAATCAGCCCAGGATAAGTTGGTCCCTCGTACTGATGTCGCTCGTCAGGTTGAGGTGGTGGTTCATCGTACTGCTGTTGATCGTCGTGATGAGATGGCTCGTCAGGCTGATGTGGCTCTTTGGACATTGGAGATTCGTCAGGCTGAGGTGGGGGTTCGTCTTGATCAGAGAGCCTGTCTGTCCTGCACGTCCACGCTGATGAGTAGTAATCATTCATTTTGTTCCCTCTAGCTGAATCGGTCCAAGCAGGAGGAGAGTTCAAATATATAACCAGAGAGGAACCAGTACCAGGACCCATGTTCCCCAACACCCACCCAAGTGGGCTGTGATGGCGTCTGGGGCCACATCACAGCGACAGTCTGTTTTCTTTTTTCTTTTTGTTCTGTAGTTGTGTTCTGTAACTCTTATGTAGCAATAAATGTGTTTATTATTCTCCAAGCAGGAGGAGAGGTCTAATGTAGCTTGGATGGAGAAAGTCTGCAACAATTTCAGGCCGAGGCTGCTTCTGATCATAGGTTAATACCAGGGACCCCATCTTCTCTGTTACACTTGTCAGCTTCTTGCTTCTACTATGGGCTATAGATGAAATTTTACCATTTTAATACATATCTAGAGGACCCAGATCTGTCCGAGAGGGAGAAAATAGAGAGGTTGCGTGAGGAAATTGATAACACCTTCTCAGCCTGTTCTTCTCCACTTCAGAGGCGTGGGCCTTCAGTCGGGGCTCCTAGCAGAACCAGGACCCTTGTTCCCAAACACCCACCCAAGTGGCTGTGATGGCCTTTGGGGCCACACCACAGCACGTCCATGTTGACCCTTCTATTTATGCTGATTGAATTAAAATCATTCTTGTGCGTCATTTTGTACAGATGGTTGCTAAGGATGCCGCAGCCCCAGATAAGGAAGAGGAGGCCCAGCATGAGGAGGCTCTTCACGATGAGGAGGCCCACGATGAGGATGCTCTTCAGGATGAGGAAACTCTTCAGGATGAGGAGGCCTATGATGAGGATTGTTGTCTTTTCTTTGGAGATGCGTGTCCAAGCGTGGAAGAAATAGCAGAATCGAGTGATGGTTTGAGACCAAGTTTTATTCAAAGCTTTGGGTGAATACAACTCTCAGCATGCACGCCGGCAGCTGACCAGTCGAAAGGCAACAAGCAGGAAAACATTCTTGTTTTTATACACTTTTTCATGGTTTCATGTTTCCTCCCTATGGGAGGAACTTCAGACATCCCATAATAGTTGCATATGCATAATCATTACCTCATAAGCTCAGAAAATAGTAGCTGATTGTCTGGATCGGTTTCCCACACTTTGTCTTTCCACTTCCTCCTTTATCTGCTCTGTACCACCTGGTGCCCATCTTCTCTCTTGTGTTTGCTATCCTGTTATCCCTCGACCAAGGCCACGGCCACAATGCCCTGCCTCCCTTCATCCAGTGTTCAGGCACCGACTCACTCCAGGCCTCACCAGTACATCACATCAAACAATATTAAACAATGGAGTAATACATGAGCAATATGAAAATCCAGTATATAGCATCAAACAGTATTAAACAACTGAGTAATACAGTACATAAGCAATATGAAAATCCCACATTTCCCTCTGTTGGCCTCTGAAGGAGGCCACAAAAACTTAAAGCAAATCATTATCATCTTCAAAGTCATTTAGGGGCGGAGCTGATGGAAGCAAAGGCATAACAACGTCCGGAGATTGGCCTGAACCAGCCCCTTTTTCGATGGTGCGTGAAATAAGCCTAATGCAGAGTACTCTAATACAAGATACACAACAACATCCACAAACAACAAGCACACCTACAAAAACTGCGATAGACATTAGGAGAGAGACAATGAGACCCTTCCATTGACCAAACACCTTCAAGAACCACTCATCCATTGGGTTAGTGATGCCAGAATGTTCTTTCATTTCATTCGCCAGCGTCCGCAATCCTTCCAAAGCGCGTGTGACAGAACCATCTGGGGCCGTATTGTTAGGAATGAAGGTGCAGCAGGATTCACCAAACATAACACACACTCCTCCTTTTTCGGCCAGGAGCACGTCTAAGGCCATCCTGTTTTGTACAGCCATTAAGGAAGTAGCGGCCAATTGTTCAGCTAATCCCTCCACTGCGCCCCTGGTCAGATTGGCAAGTCTTTGGACGTTATAATGAACATAGTTAATGCGATCGACATTTTTGTTAGGTGTGACTGGAAATAGGGCTGATATGATAGGCACATTTTCAAAACCTGCAGCAACTTGGTCAGCCAATTTAAACTCATCAGGAACACCTCTCGGGAATCCTGAGTCATTGAAGGTCGGGGAATTGTTCGTCAAATCAAAATGGTCCTTCAAAGATCGTTTAGTAATAGTGTGGCGACGGGTTCGTGTGGAGGAGAAATCGGAAGAGTGATTCATTGAACCAACTCTATTGCCTATCATTAACAATGGCACTACCAGCCTTACCCATGCGCAGCTACCTTTTGCATTTTTTCCAATCGAAACATAGAGGGTGTGTGTGCCACAGTACCAATACAAGTCTCCTCGTCCTTGAGAACCGATTTGAGAGGCATCGCCCCAGGAAGTGCACCATCTGGGGTTAATATTCCCTAGCCATGTTCCACTATTTCTTTCGGTAAAGTTAAAACACGTATAGTTCCCTGGAACTGGGGTAAAAGGGCCTTATTACTTATGGTTTGGTCTTATTACTTATGGGAGGATAAATTGCTGCTAAAGTGTAGCAATTACTAGGCACAAGTTCTTTAGTTAATTTTATCATGCAGTCGTATCCCCACTTGTCGTCGGGGAAAAGAGGTGCTGGTCCGGTCACCAAGTGTGGACGGGCTGTGGCGCAAGCTACGCATCCTTGATACCCAATTTGAGACGCCGTCTGTGTAATCCATTGTAACCAAACATTGTCATTTGTATATCCAGTGCTTAGCCTGATTATACTTTCTGGATTGAGACGAGTGTAATCTACAGTTATTACATCAGATATAGGCTTAATACCTTTCTCCTCAGTATGGTTATCCTGTGATGCACTTGGTAGCTCCAATGGCTGAATGGTGGATATTGGTTTCATTACAATTTTCAGAATGTGGAGAGGGTCTGTTCCTGATACATCAACACCAATGAGCAAATGTAGAGTAATGTTATTTGGGACCCGCACAGGAGACTTATCCCACTTAAGAGATAAGGTCAAGGGATTCAACATTGTTTGGGTGGGGGCGTCTCGTTGAATCACCATGAACGAGTCGCATATACATTTGTTCCTGACATGTCTGGTTTCCAATATAGTCCTGTATAACCCACCACACTTCCCCATGTGGGACACCATTTTTCCAAACCATACGTATAACCCTTAGTGCCACACTTATAATGAACAGTATAATCAAAACAAAGGTAAATGTCACATCCTCTCCATGATGCCTCATCTGAACCACAGTCGATAGCTTTGCAAAGGTCAAAAGTAAAAGAGGTGGTGGTCCCTAAGTCATACTCCAATTCTAACCCCTCCTTACACTTAACACCATCATTTTGTTTTTTTCTGGGTGTGCCACGCGCCTCAGATCTTCTGGTTCTTCTGGTCATGGAAGTTATTTCTGTGAAATCTCGCTCCCCCATCAACCTAAGTACTTCAGTGCTAGCAAGCATACAAACAATGGCAATGAAAATGCAAGTCAGTAGCAAAGCAATTATACACAATAATACTTTCAACCAGGTTGGAAAAACCCATCTTGTCCCTGTTGATGGAGCCATCTCCAACATCAGTTGAACTTCCACCTCCTGCTCTTCTGGGTTGAATTGAGGGCGGATCGTCATCATCATCATCCGAAGTTCCCTAACTCTTGGTGGTCTATCTTGGGACATCCGTCCGGACATCTTCAGTTGTTGCAGGGAGAGGTTACTAGCACGTCACCTGTTACGCGTTGGGGGTTTCTGACGTCGCAGACCCCTTGGTGTCCTCAGCCGAGGGCACTTTTGCACACTGGGACAAGTGGAACCACGTGGATCCTTTGCCTTCTAGGCGAACTGCGGTGTTGGTCCTTGCAGTCACACGGTGCAGTCCTGTCCAGCGCGGTTCAGACCACTTTCGTTTGAAGACCTTCAGCAATAGATGTGTCTCAGGCAGCAGGTTTGGTCGTTCTCCCAGTGAGGCTGGAGACTGCAAAAACAAACTGGACACCAAATGGTTAAGCGTCTTAAACATTACCTTTGGCGTTGCCGTTGTCATTGGTCCCACTGCTCCCCAAGGTCTTGGAAAGGGTCTCCCATGATGGAGTTCAAAAGGCGAGAAACCTGTTGTTCTGTTGACTGTCTGTCTGATGCTCATCAAAGCCAATGGCAGAGCATCCGCCCAGGTCAATCCTGTGTCTTTCACTATTTTAGCCAATTTGGTTTTAAGGACTCCATTCATCCGTTCTACTTTCCCTTGGGACTGTGGGTGGTACACTGTCCCAAATGCATGTTTGAGTCCCATCAATTTCTCAGTCTCCTGTAAATGTTTGTTCTTAAAGTGGCTCCCGTTGTCTGACCGAATTCTCTTTGGGAACCCATGTTCTGGAATATAATGATTGATTAGTGCTTTTTGCACAGCTATCGCGTCCTCCTTTGAGGTAGGATACGCCTCGGGCCATCCAGAATAAGTGTCTACCATAACCAATAGGTATCTCTTACCCCTTACCCGGTCTCCCATGTCTGTGAAGTCAATGACAACTTCTTCTCCTGGTCCTCCCATTTGTGGGAAGGTGCCTGGTGGTCCCTTCACAGTTGGTTTAACATTAAATTGGAGGCAAATTGGACAGCCGTCCCTCAACTTTTGCATCATGGTTGCCAATTGTGGGTGCCAGAAATTCTGACAAAACCTGGCCATGGCATCTATGCCCACATGAGCCGGTCCATGAGCCTCTTCACACATCATCATGAGAAAACTTTTGGGTACCACGACTTGTCCTTTAGGACCTCTCCAGAGACACATTTTTTCTCCATCGTCGGAGATTTTAATTTCCTCACACACGGCTCCTGCCTGAATCCATTCTTCCTGTTCTCTCAATGTTGCTTGCGCTTGCGCGTGCCCCCAGTCCCCGAATGAGGAGGGTCTTACTCCAGCTAACTGTTCTTCTTCTACTGTGCAGGACACCATTATGTGCTCTAATTCAAGTCCTTCTGCTCTTTTGGCAGCCTGATCTGCTGCGGCAGTCCCCTTACTATGTACAGTCCCATCACTCCTGTGTGCCGCTACTTTTACTACAGCTAATGTTTTTGGTCCCCATATAAGTTGCTGTATTAATTTCAACACATCTTCATGCCTTGGAGGCTCATTGGAGGCGGTCTTCCAACCGTTCCTTTCCCATGCCCCCAAGTCTCTATGTACAACAAAGTAACAAAATGCAGAATCTGTATAAATATTTACACTCTTTCCTTCAGCATATTGTAATGCTTCTTGCAATGCCACCAATTCAGCTCTTTGGGCGGATGGTGGACTTACTTCTCCTTGTTTTACCACTGTGAAGGTGTTGTTGTCATCTCTTTGTACTACCGCAAACCCTGCTTTTAATCCTTGATCTGTTTTGTGGCAATTTCCATCTATATACAAATCTATTTTCCCTGTCTGGGGTGTGGAGTTTGTGTCTGGTCTTACCTTTACTGCCATCCATGTCTCTGCGACACAATCATGTTCCTGTTGTTCCTCACTCATCCCTTCTGCCATATTTACTTTGGTGTTCTGGAAGGTAATGTGTGGTTGTGTTAAGATTTCTAATGTTTTCCTTTCTCATCCTGGTGTAATAGAAAATGCAGACAATGCAATGAATGCTGCCACTGCATGTCTCGTGTTTACCACCAAATTATGTTTTTGAACAACCATTTCAGTCTTCTGAATTAATTTAGCCAATGCTGCCACGTATCTTGTGCAGGGAGGAGTTTTTAGTTCAACTGGATCCAAAATAACGCTATAATAGCCTAATACATTCCTCTCCCCCTGTCGTTGCTGAAAAAGGCATGCCGAAGCGGTCGTCACCTTCTCAGCAACATCCAAAAAGAATGGAAGGTTGTAGTTGGGTTTGGCCAATGCAGCCGCATGTGCCAGAGTGAGTCGAATGCAATGAAAGCTGTCTTCAGCAGCCGGGGTCCATTTGAGGATGGCTCGTGGGTTGCCTAAGCCCTCCTCTTTCATTATCTGTCTCAAAGGTTCAGTTTGCCTAGCATAGTCTGGGATAAAGTGCCTAGAGAAATTAATAAGACCCAAAAAGTCCATCATTTCTTTCACTGTTTCATCAGCCTGATGTGCCACCCACATGTGGGCGGGTAATGCTTTAAGCATTTCTTCTGCTTGTGGGTCATTGGTGTTTTCTGCTCCATGGTGTCTCTGTAACTGCTCATGCTGAAGGGTAACAGCCAATTCTACAGGTCCCCTAAAATAGAGAAATTGAGGGTGTTGTTGTGAGGAGTACACTCCATAACAGGAGGTCATTGTCCAATCAGTAATTTCATCTGTGGTTTTGATCATAGGACCCAACGAACGCCTTAGCCTGCTCTCCGGCAGCAACAGCCAATGTGACATGTGGTGCAGAAGAAGGGTCCATTTTGTAATATTGTTGTTGCTCAGGGGTAAATATAACTGGGTCGGCCACCCCCTGTGGGCCTGCAATAATTCCTGGACAGGTGATAATCCAATTTTGGCCATCTAGATTGTCAGCAAACCAAGTCTGATATGTAAGATCTTCTTCTGGATCATAGAATAGAGTAACATGAAGTGGGTCTAGTGATGGAGCGTAAGCATGCACCTCCTGGATTAAGGGCAACCAACAGCGGTAGAGGTCAGTCAGGGGATTGAGATCAGGCGAAACAACAATAATAACAAACAAGTTTTACAAGATCTTGGAGATTTGTTGACAAAACAGCTGCATAACAGAATTGTCCTGTCAAGGAGATCCGCTGAAGCAGAGTCTCCTCACCTTTTTATCCTAGTGGGGCCTCCTCCTCTGGCCCCCCGTGATAGTGACCATCTGTTCATCGTAAACATTCCTCACATTCCACACTTCCTCACTTCTTATTTTATAGTTCCTGTCTTATCTGTCTGATTTGTTGTTAACAAATCTCCAAGATCTTGTAAAACTTGTTTGTTATTAAAAGCTTTGCCAAGTAGCAACTATCTGATACAGTTTGATTTGTCCCGACCGATAAAAGAAGACGCAAGGACCCGGAGGGCGAGGGAGCCCGGCCCTGAGTTCAACAATATACACAACCTATTGTACACGAGGACAACCAGGGAACAATCGCCAAAAACCCTGTAAACAGACAGGGCAAAGCATGCAGACGTGAAGCACCATTTATCCGATCTACTGTGAGGGAGGGCAGAGTAACCTTGGTTTATTGTTACTGATGATATGGTTGCTGATATAATGACTAAACCTGTAACCAAGTTTAAACTGAAGAAGTTTGAAACTGTTATTTCTGGAGTTGGCAAGGGTCCACATTCACTCTGTTTGTTTTTCTTTTATTGTGAATTAAACAACCTTGAACTAGTGGGGGTGTTGAACGTGAGTAACCACGTGTGTCCTCAGGATTGTGTAGTTACGTTTAACCGGTGACATAAATGTTTGGTCACTGTGGGGCGCTGTGATCTAATATTGACGAGTTGATTTAAGTGAAGAAGTCGTCAACCAACTTCCTCTTCCTGTCTTGTAAGTCAATGTGTCAGTATCTTAAATAAACACTCCGACTAAGGTAAAATCTCTACCAATCATATCTCTCTTGAACGCATCGTGTTGCGACAAATACAGACGAAGTAAAACTCAACACCATCACAGCCCACTTGGGGGGGTGTTGGTGTACATGGGTCCTGGTTCTGGTTCCCCTGCAAGGAGACCCTGAAGCAGAGAAGAACAGGCTGAGAAGAACAGACGCACCTTGAAGGCGTTTTGCTAAGCTGCTCTTCTGTGTCTTAAAAAACATACTGTGTGGGGAGCTGTGTGTGTGCAGTGTTTGAATGGTATTTGTTGCAGAGGCAGATTACTACACCAGGAATCTACAATTTTCTTTCCTCCCCAATAATCAAATGTTTTTTTCTTACATTTAAGAATTTAAGTCAAACACTTAATTAAAACCATCCAAAAATCTATCAATATAAAATCTATCAAGACCCTTAATCTATGTGGTCTCTACAGTGAGATTTTTAGAGTGCAAACTAAAAAAAAGTAAGCCCCGGCTTTTGTTGTATTGTTTTGCCCATGTCTAAATAAAGTTTTGCTCTAAAAAAAAAACTTCCGACATGAATTTCCGGTTTGGATTAGATGTTTGGCGGCTCCAGGTCGGCCATCTTGTCTGCATCAGGGTGCTCGTATTTACCCTGGAGCTTATTTCCGCTCCTGTTTGCGATCGTTTCAGAGGCGATATGAGGTTTATTTTGTTGTACCGCCGCCATCTACTGGTGAGATTTAGAACAACATCCTCCTGATTCACTGGAGTGTGCGTTATCTTCATACTGGCCCATCCTGCTCTGTGTGGGGACTCCAGGCGGGCAACGACGACTTCTGCCCCAGTCGACTGACCTGCTTGGGTCTTGACTCACCACTATATTTTTGCCTCGTGTCTGTTTATTCTTCTGACTCCATTTGGCTGATGTTTTCTTCTGGGCAACATTTGTTGAGAAAAGACAACAAATGGACACCGGGTCATTTTTGACACAGGCATGCAGGCGGGCAAACTTTACATCACTGCCACAGACTGTCCAATCACTACGGCATTCGTTGGGTGTTTCAGTGGACAGTAACGGCCGAATCAGCAGGTTCAGGGTGAAAACAGTTAAATACGGACTAATGTTCAGGCTTTTTAGTGCTTTTAGCCTCAATGACTGTTCATTTTTCATTGTAATTATCACTTAACCTGCCCTGTGGTGGACAGTTGACCTGTCTAGGGTGTGTCCTTCCCCACTGAACACAATCCCACTTACAGCAAATTAAATGAACTTCTTTAAGCTCGAACAGACTGTGCAACCTTTTTGGAAATGATATTGTGAGTATTTATGCTATAAAGCATAAAGCAATGTTAGCGTTTTCTGTGAGGTAACATAAAAAAAAGTGATAAAAAGTGTCTTTAGGTCACCAGGCAATCCTAATTATGCCTGTTCAAAATACAAAAGTGCAACACTGTCACGGCTGAAAGTAGACCCAGGTCGCCCCCTTGTGGCTGTATAGGGGAGAGACACCCTGCTCTACATCAGTCTGATGTCTTTATGAAAACTTTCACTTTAAAGGTTGTGCCCGTCATTAGTTTGACCAAAAATGCACCATTGAAGCTGTTTTTCATTGTATTACCGCCTTGTTTGGTTCTTTGGTGTGTGTCAGACAGTTTGGACTAAAAGGTGGTAAAAGTTTGACATTAGAGAAACAGCTTTTGGCCGGTTTAGATGGGAAGTAACGAATACTATATAGACATTTATTCCTTCTTCTTTCACAGTCTGCAAGAGTAATTATAGCATGGAAAAAATGCTCAGGTAAGTACAACTACTTTAAAATAGCATCGCTCTGCCACTTCGCCGAAAACAGATCCACCGTGGGTCCCGTAGGAATTTCCACCAGGATAAATCCGCAGCAATAAAATCCATCTGGTCCACCTCTCGATGTCCTTCCAGAACCCCCAGCCGGACTGTAGACCCTCGTGTGCTAGCCAGCCTAGCTCGGGCGGCTAATACAACTATCAGGCACGACAACGCCGCTGTAAACATCTGCTCGCTTACTAACAAGGGTCATCTCATCCAGGATCTCCTCTGACCGTAAGCTCGATTTTCCCTGTTTGATCGAAACCTGGCAACAGCAAATGACTCTCCGAGCTCAAAGAGTCTGCTCCGCCCGGGTTTGTTTACATCTGCCGTCCCCGTGGTAACGGCTGCGGAGGTCTCGCGATAACTCACCGCGAGAGGTGGACAGCCATGCCGGTGTCACTGCTCCTTGCTGCTGTTTATCGTCCTCCTAAACCTCACGGTGAAGTTTTGCCTGAATTCTCCTCCTTCCTCACCCACGTGTCCACTCTCTCACCTAATGTCACATTGCTGGGGGACATATTCAGTCTTCACCTGGACAATCTTAATCTTAGCAGAGATTTCTCATCATGTCTGGAGAGCTTTGGCTTCGTACGCTTCACAGATGTCCCCACCCACAAGAAAGGACATTCACCCGCTCCCTCAGCTCCACCTCCTCCATTAACCTCTGGCTCTTTTAAACCAAGACTCAAAACTTACCTTTTTCATTCTGCCTATCTCACCTAATTTCACCCATCCACGTACTCCCTCTTTCTGGCCACTGTCACGTTTATCTAAGATCCTGATTTTACTGTTTGTTGATTATTGCACTGTGTTGCTATTTTATTATTTTTTAATGTTGTACAGTGTCCTATAATAGTGAATTCTCACATTAACTATTATAAGCATTATCCTCAATTATAAATGATGCAGAAATGTTCTAGTTTTATTTTTCCTGCTTATTTTAATCTTATTTTACTTCAAGTGGATAAAAAATAAAAACGTGATCAGATACCAAAACCCAATTGTTGCACTTTATGTTATCGCCACTAGAGGGCACTTAATAGTTATGACAAGACCTGTAATTATCGACCTGTTTAATTACCGTTATTTTACATTTGCTTCCGTCCTGAAAATTGTTTGCTCCTACTTTTTGCAGTTTTGCTGTGATACTGCTGTATACGGGACTGCAACCTTCAACGCCCAAAGACTCATTTGTACCGTTTCCATGGAAAAGAAAGGCTGAGGTGGCTCGTCGTACTGAGGAGCTTCATCAGGCTGAGGAGCTTCATCAGGCTGAGGAGGCTCACCGTATGTAATCAACGGTGGCTGACCACTGGCTGTCCTGTGGCAGATAAGAGAAAAATAAATTTCTAGGGTGCACCCAAGACCTTCAAGACACACTGGCAATGTTTATATGAATACAATTAGATATAGACAGAAGAGGCAGGAACATAAGTGACCTAAAAGAGTAGAGGCAGGAGCACACAGGTAGGCTAGGTCTTGTTTAGACGGTGTCATCTGAAGGAGATCAGTGACTACCAAGTAGTGGTAGGCGAGAGTGTAGCCAGACAGCACAGGATGGTGGTGTGTAGGATGACTCTGATGGTGAGGAAGACGAAGAGGGCAAAGGCAGAGCAGAGGATGAAATGGTGGAAGCTGAAAAAGGAAGAGTGTTGCATGACTTTTAGGAAGGAGTTGAAACAGGTTCTGGGTGGTCAGAAGGTGCTTCCAGATGACTGGCTGACTTGTATTTCTATGATTTTGTTAATCTCTTTGTTTAGAGATTAAAGTGCAGCGTTCAACAGTTTGATGGCGACAGGCAGGAAAGATTTCCTGCGTCTCTCGGTGGAGCAGCGCGGCAGCCGCAGTCTATGACTGAAAGAGCTCCTCAGGTTGTCCAGCACCTTGTGGAGGGGGTGGGACGGGGAATCCAGAATAGTCCAGATTTTGTCCAGTATTCTCCTGTCCATCACCACCGTCAGAGAGTCCAGCTCCTCCCCCACAACATGTCCAACCAGAGATTTTATATTAGTCGGGCAGGAGTGTTTATTATAGATACTGACACATTGACTTACAAGACAGGAAGAGGAAGTTGGTTGACGACTTCTTCACTTAAATCAACTCATCAATATTAGATCACAGCGCCCCACAGTGACCAAACATTTATGTCACCGGTTAAACGTAACTACACAATCCTGAGGACACACGTGGTTACTCACGTTCAACACCCCCACTAGTTCAAGGTTGTTTACAACAAATCAGACAGATAAGACAGGAACTATAAAATAAGAAGTGAGGAAGTGTGGAATGTGAGGAATGTTTACGATGAACAGATGGTCACTATCACGGGGGGCCAGAGGAGGAGGCCCCACTAGGATAAAAAGGTGAGGAGACTCTGCTTCAGCGGATCTCCTTGACAGGACAATTCTGTTATGCAGCTGTTTTGTCAACAAATCTCCAAGATCTTGTAAAACTTGTTTGTTATTAAAAGCTTTGCCAAGCAGCAACTACCTGTTCTGGTTTGATCTGTCCTGACCGATAAAAGATGACCAGAGGGCGGGCGAGCCGACACTGTGAACTCGGTCCCGTTATCTGAGACGTTTCTCTTCCCCGTATGGTGATACATCTCAATTCAATTTTCAATTCAATTTTTTTATATAGCACCTTATACAATAAAATTGTCTCTAGGTGCTTTACAGAGGTAGAAACCCAGAGCCTGAACCCCCAGGTAAGGACAGTGGCAGGGAAAAACTCCCTTTTAACAGGGAGAAACCTTGAGCAGGACCAGGCTTACAAGGAGGAACCACCCTGCTGAAAGTTGGCTGGGTAAAGGAGGAATAAAAGAGGGAGACAGGACAGAGAGAATAAAGAGAAAGACAGTTTTTCTATCTATCTATCTATCTATCTATCTATCTATCTATCTATCTATCTATCTATCTATCTATCTATC
>JABWDL010000453.1:0-13424 GCA_015343265.1 Pao palembangensis | reverse complement strand
AGCACATGAGAGTTCACACAGGTGAGAAACCATATTTGTGTAAAAGATGTGGGAAAGCTTTCAGTCAAAGTTCTACATTAAATAAACACATGAGAGTTCACACAGGCGAGAAGCCATATTTGTGTAAAACATGTGGGAAAGCTTTCAAACAAAGTTCTACATTAACTATCCACATGAGAAATCACACAGGTGAGAAGCCATATTTGTGTAAAACATGTGGGAAAACTTTCTCCAGTAATGATGCATTAACTAAGCACATAAGAGTTCACACAGGTGAAAAACCGTACATCTGTAAGACATGTGGAAAATCTTTCTCCAGAAATGGTGCATTAACTCTGCACATGAGGGGTCACACAGGTGAGAGACCATACATCTGTAAGACATGTGGAAAATCATTCACTCACCACCATGTATTAACTCAGCACATTAGACTTCACACCGGTGAGAAACCATATTTGTGTAAAGGATGTGGGAAAGCTTTCAGGGAACGTTGTGCATTAATGAAGCACATGAGAGTTCACACAGGTGAGAAGCCACATTTGTGTAAAGGATGTGGGAAACGTTTCACACTAAGCTCTGCATTAAATATCCACATGAGAACTCACACAGGCGAGAGACCATATAGTTGTAAAACATGTGGAAAATCTTTCTACAGAAATGATGGATTAACACGGCACATGAGGGTTCACACAGGTGAGAAACCATACATCTGTAATACATGTGGAAAATCATTCTATGAAACTGCTGCATTAACTAAACACATGAGAGTTCACACAGGTGAGAAACCCTATAGTTGTAAAACATGTGGGAAAGCATACAAACAAAGTTCTGCATTATATGTCCACATGAGAAGTCACACAGGTGAGAAACCATATTTGTGTAAAATATGTGGGAAAGCTTATAAACACAATTTTACTTTAATCAAACACATGAGAAGTCACGCAGATGACAGAGCATTTAATCTGTAAAAGCTTTCAAACACTCGGTTTATTTCATCACATCAGACTCCACGAAGCTGACAAACGTCTGTAAAACATTAAAAAACTCCGTGTCCACGTTGGTGCTTTGATTTTGTCCTGATGCTAATGTTCAGTTGTTCCACTTAAACCAGTTAAAGAATAAAGTGGACTAAAAGATTAGCCATTAAAGGCATAATAATCTCTGTATGTAAACGTCTGACGCGCAGGAACGTAATAAAGAAATGTCTAAAGAGTTCTCCCTTTTATTATTCTGGCATTTAGCAAATAAGAATAATTTCGTTAATCCTAAATGACCAAAAACATCCATCCATCCATCCATCTTCTTCCGCTTAACCGGGGTCGGGTCGCGGGGGCAGCAGCCTAAGCAGGGAAGCCCAGACTTCCCTCTCCCCAGCCACTCCGTCCAGCTCTTCCGGGGGGATGCCGAGGTGTTCCCAGGCCAGCCGAGAGACATAGTCCCTCCAGCGTGTCCTGGGTCTTCCCGGGGGCCTCCTACCGGAAGGACGTGCCCTGAACACCTCACCATGGAGGCGTCTGGGAGGCATCCTGACTAGGTGCCCGAGCCACCTCATCTGACTCCTCTCAATGCGGAGGAGCAGCAGCTCTACTCCGAGCTCCTCCTGGATGGCAGAGCTCCTCCCCCTGTCTCTAAGGGAGAGCCCAGCCCCCCTGCGGAGGAAACTCATTTCGGCCGCTTGTACCCGCGATCTTGTTCTTTCGGTCACTACCCAGAGCTCGAGACCACAGGTGAGGGTAGGAGCGAAGACTGACCGGTAAATCGAGAGCTTCGCCTTTCGGCTCAGCTCTCTCTTCACCACATCGGACCGGTGCAGAGTCCGCATTACTGCAGACGCCGCACCGCTCCGCCTGTCGACCTCCCGCTCCACTCTTCCCCCACTCGTGAACAAGACCCCGAGGTACTTAAACTCCTCCACTTGGGGGAGGGTCTCCTCCCCGACCCGGAGAAGGCACGCCACCCTTTTCCGGCTGAGAACCATGGCCTCAGACTTGGAGGAGCTGATTTTCATCCCGGCCCCTTCGCACTCGGTTGCGAACCGGTCCAGCGAGAGCTGGAGGTCACGAACTGATGAAGCCAACAGGACCACATCATCTGCAAAAAGCAGAGACCCAATCCTGAGGCCACCAAACCGGACCCCCTCAACACCACGGCTGCGCCTAGAAATTCTGTCCATAAAAGTTATGAACAGAATCGGTGACAAAGGGCAGCCCTGGCGGAGTCCAACCCCCACCGGAAACGAGTTCGACTTATTACCGGCGATGCGGACCAAGCTCTGACACCGGTCATACAGGGAGCGGACGGCCCGTATCAGGAGGCCCGACACCCCATACTCCCGGAGAACCCCCCACAGGATTCCCCGAGGCACGCGGTCGAATACCTTCTCCAGATCCACAAAACACATGTAGACTGGTTGGGCAAACTCCCACGCACCCTCAAGGATCCTGCCGAGGGTGTAGAGCTGGTCCACAGTTCCACGTCCAGGACGAAAACCGCACTGCTCCTCCTGAATCCGAGGTTCGACTATCCGACGGACCCTCCTCTCCAGTACCCCTGAATAGACCTTGCCAGGTAGGCTGAGGAGTGTGATCCCCCTATAGTTGGAACACACCCTCCGGTCCCCCTTCTTAAAAAGAGGGACCACCACCCCGGTCTGCCAATCCAGTGGTACCTCCCCCGATGTCCACGCGACGTTGCAGAGTCGTGTCAACCACGACAGCCCTACAACGTCCAGAGCCCGAAGGAACTCCGGACGGATCTCATCCACCCCCGGGGCCCTGCCACCGAGGAGTTTCTCAACAACCTCGGCTACCTCGACCCCGGAGATAAGAGAACCCGCCTCCGATTCCCCAGGCCCTGCTTCTTCACTGGAAGGCGTGTTGGTGGGATTGAGAAGGTCTTCGAAGTATTCCTTCCACCGATCCACAACGTCATGAGTCGAGGTCAGCAGCACACCATCCCCACCGTACACAGTGTTGACAATGCACTGCTTCCCCCTCCTCAGGCGCCGGATGGTGGTCCAGAACCTTTTCGAAGCCGTCCGGACGTTTGGGCCTGCCGGGTCTCTCCGGCATCCTCCCCCACCAACGGAGCCAGCTCACCACCAGGTGGTGATCAGTTGACAGCTCCGCCCCTCTCTTCACCCGAGTGTCCAGAACATGCGGCCGCAAGTCCGAGGACACGACTACAAAGTCGATCATCGAACTGCGGCCCAGGGTGTCCTGGTGCCAAGTGCACATATGGACACCCTTATGTCTGAACATGGTGTTCGTTATGGACAATCTGTGTAGGCACAAACAACAGTCAGGATCCGTCCCCCCACCCGAAGGCGGAGGGAGGCTACCCTCTCGCCCACCGGGGTAAACTCCAACATACAGGCACTAAGCCGGGGGGGCGACAAGAATCGCCACCCCTGTCCGCCGCCTCTCCCCGTCGGCAACTCCAGAGTAGAAGAGAGTCCAACCCCTCTCGAGAAGGCTGGTTCCAGAGCCCTTGCTATGCGTTGAGGTGAGGCCGACTATATCTAGTCGGAACTTCTCGACCTCACGCACCAGCTCAGGCTCCTTCCCCATCAGAGAGGTGACGTTCCACATCCCTAGAGCTAGCTTCTGCAGCCGGGGATCGGACCGCCAAGGTCCCCGCCTTCGGCTGCCACCCAACTCACACAGCACCCGACCCCTTTGGCCCCTCCTGCAGGTGGTGAGCCCACTGGAAGAGGGTCTCATGTCATTCCTTCGGGCTATGCCCGGCCGGACCCCATAAGCAAAGGCCCGGCCACCAGGCGCTCGCCAGCATGCCCCACCCCTAGGCCTGGCTCCAGGAGGGGGCCCCAGTGACCCGCGTCCGGGCAAGGGAGACTTGACACCAAATATTTTATTCATCATAAGGGGTTTTATGGGAAAGTTTATTCTAATTTAATCTTAGACATTGGGGAAAAAAAAGGTTATGTGCCTTTTTATATATGGTTATATATAGTTTATGTATGTAAACTTCTGGTTTCAACTGTGTCATATGCGGACGACACCACCTCATTCAGTATAAACACTTCACTCACCCAAATAAGAAGGGTTGTCTGACACATCCATCCATCTACCGCTTATCCGGGGTTGGGTCGCGGGGGCAGCAGCCTAAGCAGGGAAGCCCAGACTTCCCTCTCCCAGCTACTTCGTCCAGCTCTTCCGGGGTGATCCCGAGGCGTTCCCAGGCCAGCCGAGAGACATATTCCCTCCAGCGTGTCCTGGGTGTTCCCTGGGGCCTCCTACCGGAGGGACGTGCCCTGAACACCTCACCAGGGAGGCGTTGGGGAGGCATCCTGACTAGGTGCCCGAGCCACCTCATCTGGCTCCTCTCAGTGTGGAGGAGCAGCAGCTCTACTCCGAGCTCCTCCCGGATGGCAGAGCTCCTCCCCCTGTCTCTAAGGGAGAGCCCAGCCACCCTGCGGAGGAAACTCATTTTGGCTGCTTGAACCCGCGATCTTGTTCTTTCGATCACTATCCAAAGCTCATGACCACAGGTGAGGGTAGGGACGAAGATCGACCAGTAAATCTCTTCACCACAACGGAGCGGTGCAGAGTCTGTTACTGCAGACGCCGCAGTCTGGTGAGACATCTCACTGATATTACTCAGAGAACCGGGGTCATGCAAATACAGTAGTCCCTCTCCATATCGCGGTTCACCTTCCGCGGTCTTGCTGTTTCTCTGGATTTTTTTTTTCTGTTTGTTTTGGATAAAGTCCTGCATATCTAAATTCCATTGGGTCAGTAAACATCAAAGCACTGTGCTTTATACCTTGATTCGCCAAGGGACTCTGGCCCAGAATCACCCCGAAAATACACTGAATGCGTTCGCGTTGCAGCCACTTTCGCTCCGTTTCTGCCGTCCGGCAAAGCTGCAGCAGGAGCTGTGCGGCCTGTCAGGACGCAGAAAACGAAACCGTGTGTGACCGTGCGATATTACCACTTTGTAGTTATGTGGATGAAAAACACATTAAACACAGTAAGCATTAATTTGAGTGATTTCAGTGATTAACCACTCACTCCTTTGTATTTCTATGATTCTGTCATCTGTTCTTATGATTGTATCTGTTCTCCCTCTTTCTCTCTCTCTTGATTCTCTCTGTCCTGTCTCCCTCTTCTTCTCCTCCTTTACCCAGCCCACTTTCAGCAGGATGGTTCCTCCTTGTAAGCCTGGTCCTGCTCAAGGTTTCTTCCTGTTAAAAGGGAGTTTTTCCTTACCACTGTGCTTACTTGGGGGTTCAGGCTCTGGGTTTCTACCTCTGTAAAGCACCTAAAGACATTTTTTTTTTTTTTTTTGTAAAGGTGCTATATAAATAAAATTGAATTGAATTAAAGTCCTCTTGCTTCTGAAATCGCTTTCCATGCCATGTCTTTTTTATATTATGCTTCTCAAAAGGATAGGGTTAGGGTCACGTCAAAAATCGATTGGAGCCCGCCGCCCTGTTGGAGCGGGCGCCATAGTCTTAGTGTACTTTGGGAGTGCGAGGAGGGATTATGAGGTCGTAACATGTAACTGAATAGTGAAAAATTAAAAAGGTCACTGTTTCGCGGATTTCGTTTATCGCGGGGGTTTTTCAGAACGTAACCCCCGATAAACGAGAGGCCACTGTAACCTTAAGTTCTCTTTCATAATACAGTGCTTGATGTCTCGCTATGGGACAGCTCCCGTAGTACCATTCAAGCTTATCCTGCTTCCACCAGCCAATCGGCAGGACCTGACCAAATCAGGGCAAAAGGACCGCCTGTGCCACGCACGAAGCGGAGACGTCCAGCATGTAAAAGCGGACGGAAGTGAGCGGCGAAGACCAGCTTGCTGCAGCACAAATCTCCTGAAGGTCCACCCCTCTGAACAAAGCCCACGAAGTGGCCAAGCTCCGGGTCGAGTGAGCACGCAGACCCCCAGGAGGCTGCAAGCCCTGAGTCGAATAAGCCAAAGCTATCACCTCCACCACCAGGTCTGCCCTTGTGGGGACCAGCCCAGGAGACAAAGAGCTGATCGTTGCTCCTGAAGCCTCTGGTCCTATCCACATAGGTGCGCATCGCGTGAACCGGACACAACGCGTGTGCATGTTGCTCTTCCTGCAGCAGTGAATGCCGCCAGGTCAAATGGGGAACATGACCCCACCACCTTCAGCACAAAAGCCGGGTTTGCCTTCAAAATCAAAATCACGTCGTCCGCGAAGAACTGCGTGCACGACGGGTGCACAGGCAACGCTTTAAATGTCACTGACTTGTTTAGCCGAGGCCAAAGCGAGCAGCAACACCGTCTTGAGGGACACGAACTTCAGCTCTGTTCCCTGCAGGCCGTGAGAGAACGCATCACGCATTCGCCATTGACACGTACAGGTCCACCAACGCTCACCTATAACGAGCCCAGACCTATTCTACCACCGCCGAATGTAGGGCCCAGGCCCCGTACATCGGCCCCTGGAGAGCATGTCTGCTCGATCACTTCCCGACAAAAAGTGATCGCTAGACCAGAGGATCAGCTGGCGCGCCAATGCGTGCAGATGGCAGGAACATAAGCCCCCCTGCCGGTTGATGTAAGCCACTGTCAGGAACGATGGGGCTCTTTAATGACGTAGCGCCAGGACACACTTGGGCGTGACAAGCACCCTCCGCATGCCATGGGATCCAGCCCGTGCGCAGCCACCCAAAGCTGAAACTCCCTCATTGGAGCTGACCCAGTCGGACCACGAGGATGACCAAAGCCATCAGTCCGAGTAGCCGCAGGCACAAACTCGACCGGACCGGACCAGAAAGTAGGAAGTGAATGACGGTGAGACACTCTGGATTATTCTACTCTAATAAACCTAAATTTAGATTAAGATTTTTGTGAATTTAGAGTCACAATTAATTTGGTTATTTGAGACCCAGGAAACGACCATCAGACAGTTGATCTTTCTTACGTGCGGGCAGCTTCGCTCCGATGGGTCCAGAAGCGGGTACAGGCTGCGAACTCTGTCTTCCAGGGGTTAGGGTGCGCTTCAACACCTAGACCTCAAGAGGGCTGGTCCAGTCCACCTGCTGGTCAGCTGGCCCGTGGATACGAGGCGGAGATGCGTCTTCAGGTCTGAGATGGTCTTGGGAATTTTACTCAATTTGACGATCCGCTTGGCCACATGGATGTAGTCTTTGTAGAGTAAAAATTAAAAAACTAAATATGTTCTTTCAGAATGCAATATGATAGCGACTTAAGCAATTAATTTCCTACAGAGTTCTGAATCACTACCATGGAAATTAAATGAGGAGAAGTCTCTAGCTTCAAAAATTGACTTGAAAATTAACAAAAACAAAACACGGGGGTAACAAAGACAAAAGTGTGGTGGGCAAAAAGCATTGAACAAAGGACTCCTTTTCTTTTATAGTCTTTCTGCCCCCCGCCTTCTTTCTTTGGATTTGGGCTGCGCCCTTATGAATATTCAAATTTTCTCCTCTGTGGAATGAGATCCTCAGTTTTTGTTGGAAAGGGGAAGCACCCCAACCGAAACTAGATGAACGACCCTGCCAACCACCCTGCCAAGGACTCTCAGGTGACCACCCGGGCCATTAACATGCCGATGGTCCACAGGGCTATATTTTGAAGCTCCGCCCCCAGCAAGCCTAGAACTGAAGAAGGTCTCTGGAGAGAGGGAGAAACGTATTCCACTCCTGGACAGGAAAACACACCACACCCTCGTCAGATTCACAGCGGGAGAAATGGGTGAAAAATCTCTCAAACAGGAAGTTAACACAACCTGAAGAGGACGTGCTAGCCAAAGGACTGAATTTTGCAGTAACCCCAGAAGAGGTACCGGTTGTTGATCTCATCACAGCTACAGAAACAGCCATTAGAAACAACAAACTCCCTGAAGCTGAAGCAGAACAGATTAGACTGAAGGTATCTGCTGCTTTATCCAGTGCCAAAGCTCCAGCCTCCAACATCACCATGGAAGAAAAAAGAGCCCTTGCATCATTAGCAAAAGACAAGGACATCACCATTTTACCAGCTGACAAAGGTAGATGCACAGTTGTTCTCAACACCACAGACTACGACACCAAAATACTCAACCTCCTGAGCGACACTAACACATACGAGAAACTCAAACGGGACCCCACCAGCTCATACAAGAAGAAAGTAATAGATCTTCTCCAGAAACTGGAAAAGGAAAAAGCCATTGACAGACCACAATACTACCGTTTATATCCAGGAGAAGCCATCCCTTGCATCTATGGATTACCCAAGATCCATAAACAAGGGACCCCTCTCAGACCAATAGTTAGTAGCATCAATTCTGTCACATACAACATTTCAAAGTACTTGGCCTCCATCTTGGCTCCCATGGTTGGCAACACCCCACACCACATCAGTAATTCCCAGGATTTTGCTAAAAAGGTCAGTCGCCTCAAACTACAACCTGAGGAGACCATGGTATCTTACGACGTCATTTCCCTCTTCACGTGTATCCCTACCACTGAGGCAACAGCGACCATCCACAAGCGCCTCCTTTTGGACGACAGCCTTCCAGAGAGAGCAGCCTTAACACCGACCCAAATCTGCACCATGCTGGACCTCTGTTTGAACACCACCTACTTTCAATACAGAGAGGGCTTCTACATGAAACATGGCAGAAACATGGTTGTGCCATGGGTTCACCAGTGTCTCCCATAGTTGCCAATCTCTACATGGAGGAGGTTGAAAACAGAGCCCTGTCGTCTTTCACAGGAACCGTCCCAAGCCACTGGTTCAGATATGTTGATGACACCTGGGTCAAGATTCAAACAAAAGAATTGGAAGCGTTCTCAACCCACCTGAATAACACAGATGATTACGTCAAATTCACCAGAGAGGACGTAAAAGAAGACAGTCTGGCCTTCTTGGACTGTGCAGTCAAGATCAAGGAGGACAGAAACCTTAGTATTGAGATCTACAGAAAACCCACCCACACAGATCAGTACCTTCTTTTTGACTCACACCACCCACTGGAACATAAACTTGGTGTTATCAAAACCCTACAACATAGGGCCAAAGAAGTACCCACCACAACCCAAGGGAAGAAGAAAGAACAGGAACATCTAAAAACAGCACTCAAAACATGTGGTTACCCGGACTGGGCCTTCACAAAGACCTCCAGAAAACAAGACCCCAGCAAAGAAGAGGAAAGAAATAAACGTCACAGCATTTCTATCCCCTACCTGTCTGGAGTTTCAGAAAAATTCAGGAGAATCTTTCAAAAACATGACATTCCAGTACAGTTCAAACCCTCCAACACACTCAGACAGAAACTGGTCCACCCAAAAGACAAGACACCAAGACACAAACAAAGCAATGTTGTCTATGCTGTACAGTGCCAGGAGGAATGCAAGGAACTGTACATTGGGGAAACCAAACAGCCCCTCCATAAACGAATGGCCCAACACAGACGTGCCACTTCTTCAGGACAGGACTCAGCAGGACACCTACACCTAAAAGACAGCGGACACTCCTTTGAGGACAGTCAAGTACGTGTGCTGGCCAGAGAAGATCGCTGGTTTGAGAGGGGTGTCAAGGAAGCCATCCACGTCAAGTTGGAAAAACCATCTTTAAACAGAGGTGGTGGACTAAGGCACTTTCTGTCACCCACGTACAATGCAGTTCTCCACTCTTTTCGTCAGCATTCCAAACATTCACGCTGTTTGACCAGACCTGGAGACTCATTAACATGTGACCCAACAGACAAAGGGGAAGCACCCCAACCGAAACTAGATGAATGACCCTGCCAACCACCCTGCCAAGGACTCTCAGGTGACCACCCGGGCCATTAACATGCCGATGGTCCACAGGGCTATATTTACAAGCTCTGCCACAGCAAACTTAGAACTGAAGAAGCTCTCTGGAGAGAGGGAGAAACGTTTTCAAGGAAACCTTTCAGTCTAGTTGACACAGAGAGATCTACTTTGGATAAAAATACACAATCTATCAATTCAACATTTATGTCTTTTTTATGTTTTTATGTCTTTGTGTCGTTGATGTTCTGAGCTTTGTCCCTTCGTGATGGACAATAAAGTTGTTGTTTTTTTATCTGGAATACGTCAGCTATAAACGAACGTAAAAGTATCTTCATTACATAAAATAGTTGAAAAAAATGTACGTTATCAGTTGTACATACCTGTCCGGTGTAACTTTATTTCGGGTCTCCAAACACTTTCCACCAGTCTGCGCTGATAATCCAGCTCAGCTTCATATCCGTCGATCTTTCGTTGAAACACTCGGAATATTTCTTCCGCAGCTACAGTCAGTCGCTCCACGATAAACGTTCTCAGACAATCACCAGAAGACATTTTTGTTGACTCTGGCACCACAATACGGTAAAAACACAAAACCTTCGTTGACGAACGCTAAGAGACAATGACCAGACACGCTAACACCGACTTCCGCTGAATGTTACACGGTAAAGTTCCGACAGAAGAACTGCAGTAACCGTTAGTTCCGCTGTTTTGTGTTTTTGCGTGTGTGTGTGTGTGTCCGCGCGCGCGTGTTAGCGTCTGTGTGCGCGTAATTAAATCATGTTAAATTAGTTTTTAATTCACATATTTAAACTTCAAATTGTCCTTAATCATCATTCATTCAGTTTAATTTGGTTAGTTTACAGGCTGGAACGACGCTGTCATTATGCAAATAAGAGCTGTTAAATCGCTCATTTTAAGCCTAGTACACACGGCATGATTTTTTTCCCCGAGTCGGCGGGGCGCTCGGGGGTTCACACCGCGCAACTGGACAGGATCGACGGGAGCATTGGGAGTCCACACTACAAGACTCGTCTGAGACGGGGTGTCCCACAGCGCGATTCTCTCCGTCAGGAGGCGTGACCGACATGGACTGACAGGGAAGTACGTGGCCGCAGCGTTATTGTTCTAATGAAATGTCTGTTGTTGGTCCTGGATTTTGTAATAACAAATTTCCCCCACAAAATGCCACTTACTCCGGGTTTCCACTGGATGCGGTGCGTCGCCGTCCGTCCGTCCAGATTTCTGCCGTCCGGCCGGTTCTACCGGATGCGTCTGGACGGGCGGACAACGCCGCAACAGTCTAGCACAAACCACCGCGTGCCGGACAGGAAGTCGGGTGCGGAAAATAAACAAAACATCCGGGAAATAGTCAAAATACATTTAGAGCGATCTTTTTCAACAGGACACTAAAAACTAAATCACGTTAAGACCGTGCGATATTATCACTTTGTATTTGTCCTTTTTTAAACGAGCCACAGAATAAAACGTTATTTGTTCCTAAAAAGCCGCCTTCTTTTCCTTTCACCCTTTCCCTTCAGGGGTCGCCACAGCGAATCAGTTGCCTCCATCTAACCCTGTCTTCTGCTTCCTCTTTTCTCACACCAACTACCTTCATGTCTTCTTTCATTACATCCATAAACCTCCTCTTTGGTCTTCCTCTAGGCCTCCAACAGTAAGCTGAAAGATTTGAAACTTTACATTAGGCAACAATTAATAGTTGAGATTTTATTAACCTGAAAGCAGAGATTGTGAGAATCTTTTTTCCCTTAAACGCCTCGAGTTTTGACTCACAGTCAAAGCAGAATAGGTAGATATAACTGGGTTTTACTCTTCCAGATTGGGAAGAGATGTTTTCCCCATTTATACGCTATGATGAGGGATCCCCTTGGAGTGACTGTTCCATTCATGGATGTGGACTGGCGGGGCAAACTCCAATCAGCCCTCCAGCCCCCTGTGGAGGGTACAGAGCTGGTCCAGGGTTCCACAAGCAGGAGGATAAACCAGGAGCCTCCTCACCTGTGAGAACCATCTTTGAACCTCCAGCTTCCACCTACTGAACACTGTGTGCTGGTAAACGTCTGACGTCTCTTTCCAGGTTGGATTTGATGAATGGCTCTTCTTTTAGTCCACTTTATTCTGAATTCAGAAACCAGACTCTTTGCTGCATGATTGTTTGGACAGAAATAAAGTTTATTACCATTGTTATAACTAAAACATTCAACTGGTAAAACTGAACATTAGCATCAGGACAGGATCAAAGCACCAACGTGGACACAGAGATGAAGAAGCTGCAGCCATCAGAACCAGCTGGTTGGCTCACCGAACTCACAGATTTGGCTCAGTGTTTTTTAAGGTTTACAGACATTTGGATTGCCAGCTTTGTGGGGTCTGATGTGATGCGATACATTTTTGGAGTGTTGGAAAGTTCTATTACATGTTTTACAGATTAAATGGTTTCTCACCTGTGTGAATTCTCGTGTGTTTAATAAATGTAAAACTGTGCATGTAAACTTTCCCACATGTTTTACACAAATATGGTTTCTCATCACTATGAACTCGTGTTTAGTTAACACAGGATTGATAGAATGATTTTCCACGTTTTACAACTATGTGGTCTCTCACCGGTGTGACTTCACAAGTGGAAAATTAAAAAAAATTAAAGCAGAACTATGTTTGAAACTTTTCCCTCATGTTTTACACGAATAAGGTTTCTCACCTGTGTGAGCTCTCATGTGGACACTTAATGTATTACTATGTTTGAAAGCTTTCCCACATGTTTTACACGAATATAGTTTCTCACCTGTGTGAACTCTCATGTGGACACTTAATGCAGAACTTTGTTTGAAAGCTTTCCCACATGTTTTACACAAATACGGTTTCTCACCTGTGTGAACTCTCATGTGGACACTTAATGCAGAACTTTGTTTGAAACCTTTCCCACATGTTTTACACGAATATGGTTTCTCACCTGTGTGAACTCTCATGTGCGCACTGAAATTACACTTTTGATAGAATGATTTTCCACACGTTTTACACAAATATAGTTTCTCACCTGTGTGAACTCTCATGTGCTTAGTTAAAGTACCCTTGTGACAGAATGATTTTCCACATGTTTTACATGAATATGGCTTCTCAACAGCGTGAACTCTCATGTGCAGAGTTAAGTTCCACTTTTCATAGAATGATTTTCCACATGTTTTACACAAATATAGTTTCTCATTTGTGTGAACTCTCATATGCAGAGTTAATGAAACATTAAATTTGAATGATTTTCCACACGTTTTACACGAATATAGCTTCTCACCTGTGTGAACTCTCATGTGGACACTTAATGCAGAACTTTGTTTGAAAGCTTTCCCACATGTTTTACACAAATATGGTTTCTCACCTGTGTGAACTCTCTTGTGGACACTAAATGCAGAACTTTGTTTGAAAGCTTTCCCACATGTTTTACACGAATAAAGTTTCTCACCAGTGTGAACTCCCATGTGCTGAGTTAAAGTACCCTTTTGACAGAATGATTTCCCACATGTTTTACATGAATAACGTTTCTCTCCTGTGTGAATTCTCATGTGGACAATTAATGAAAAACTTTTTCTGAAACCTTTCCCACATGTTTTACACAAATATGGTTTCTCACCTGTGTGAACTCTCATGTGCTGA
>JABWDL010004535.1:0-10096 GCA_015343265.1 Pao palembangensis | reverse complement strand
GTGTGTGTGTGTGTGTGTGTGTGTGTGTGTGTGTGTGTGTGTGTGTGTGTGTTCCTCAGATTCAGGTTCTTCATCCTTCTGGTCATCAGATGAATTTTAGGTCTAACTTCAGCGCCCCTGAAAGCAACAACAGCCACTGTTCGCCTGTTTCTCAGAGAAAAACAGGCAATGTTGATGGTCTTTCAACTTTCAGGCTGACTGTGTTAGGAAGCCCGTCAGACAGGACGGCGTGTTTGCACTCATGAAAATGAACTGACTTACTCCGCCTGTGTTTATCATTAACAAGAACAGCATTCCAGCTTTTCAGAGAAGCTACGCTTGCCAATAAACAGAACAGCGTTTCAACAGATAGCGTGTTAGCATAGCGGCCCGTCACACTCAGATATTGTTCAGGAATATCCAGAAATGTCCGACTTCCTGATTTTATCCCGGAAATGATGCACAAACTGAGCAGAGAAACACAAGTTCAGGCCAGCAGCATTAGCTCTAGCTTCCAAGGACATGACATTCCAGCTGGAAGATTGTTCCAGCATCATTAGTTTGAATGCAAGTCGTGATGAAATGTTAGCATTAGACGGCAATTACACAGACACGACTTCCAGAGGAGAACAGCATCCAGCAGAAGAAATGTCAGGATTCAGACATCAATAACATGTAAAAAGTCTCCTCAAGGTACCGTAACAATAACCCAAGTTCAACAACAACAACAACAACAACAAAAATAACAGCAACACCCTAAAATCACGAGACCTGGGTCCATCTCCTCCACACTTTCACTGGAAATGAGCTGGAGCTGAACGGCTAGCTAAGAGAGAAGAAGCAGGTAGCTCTAATGGAGGACAAAAGTCATCAAGTTGCTCCTTCTTTATTACGGAATTGTTGTTGCTGTATAATAATACAAAATAAACTGCTGTGACTCATCCAGAATAAAAGCATCATGTACTGGAACAGGTTG
This sequence comes from Pao palembangensis, assembly GCA_015343265.1. NCBI lineage: Eukaryota > Metazoa > Chordata > Actinopteri > Tetraodontiformes > Tetraodontidae > Pao > Pao palembangensis. The sequence continues at coordinate 9,141 of JABWDL010004535.1, read as the reverse complement.
AATCTTCCAGTATCAATCTCTGAAAATTTGAAACTTGCCCATATTTGAATGTGAGCAGAAGGTTGTTCAGAAGCAAGCAAATCACCTTCCAGTGGCTTCAGCCTGAAGAACTGAAGGGTTACAAACGACCTACATGTCTTTTGCGCTCCTGGTCCAGTCCTGGTCCTGGTGCTGGTCCTGGTCCTGGTTCCTATCCCAGTTGACACCGTCTCTCTCCGTCACTCTGCCAAACACTCACACAAACACGCAGACAAACACGCACACACGCACACGAACGGACGCTCTTCTTAATGACGCTGCAGGGGTCCGTCAAGTGCTCTGTAGTCAGGGTCAGAATTTCCGCTCTGAACTTTCAAATTAAGACGTCGTTTATCTGCTTGCTGCTCAGCTGTTTGACGTGACTGCTTTTAACCATCGAATGAATTTTAACAGTTTACTTTTTAATGAAAACGTGTCTTTTAAAATTCAAACGAAATTTGAAATTTTCAGACATAACCTTTCTTAAACAGGAAGTGTTGTCTATTGGTTAATCAAATAAGTGCAATTTCTCTAATAACCAATGAGAGTGTGAACTGTTTTGTGTCTGAAAGATCACTGAGAAATAAAATAAAACAACTAATTGCAGATTACATACGGATGACAGGAAACAAGCTATTGATTGGTTTACAGTTTTAGATGGATTTGCATCTTCAGTTCCACATTGCAAATGTGACATAAACAATGTTCAGGGTTCAGTCTCCTCCAATAAACTAATCAAAACGTGGATGTTATTAATTACCTTAATAACCGGCACGCTTCACAGCAGGAGGTCAATCAGACTCGGGCAGCTACAGGTGCGTGCTGCCCCCGTGTGGACAAGAGTAAAATTATTTCTTAATGGAATGTTGATATGATTCAATTGTCCACTAAAAAAAGAACATAACTGAAATATGGTAAAGAGATAAAGTGAAACATAATGCATAGATGTGTGTCTATATGAGATTCCACATATAACAATTCTATTATCGTGATGTACCCGTTAACAGAGTTAAGGAAAATCACTGAAACAAGAAAGTGCGTGTTTGGCTGAAAGAGGATGACGCTGCAAATAATTGCAGCGGCTGCATTAACGTTCAGAAGCAGCTAGCTCAGCAGGTAGAAGATGGTAAGGGTTTGCATTTGACACCAAAAGCCGTCATTCTGTGAAAGAAGCTGCAGAAGCTGCACGGTCTGGTTCACAGGACCAGACCGTGCAGCTTCTGCAGCTTAAAGGCAACTGTTGGTTCGGAGGGATGCTGCAAATACTGGAGGAAAAGTTTACAAAAGAGGAGCAGGGACACATTTTTGTGTTTAAGGTCGGTAAGTCTATCATCTTTATTTGTATAGCACAGCAAGAAACAGAGATAAAACGACACAAATTCACTAAAGATTTCCAGCAGTGAAAAGAAAAGGAAAATCAGTCCCTCCCATCCCCCGACATCCGATACCTGCACATAAAATGACTGACCAGATGAGAAAAAGACCACCTTTAGGATCCGTCCACACCGAGGAGAAAACCTCGACCCCGGGGGTCCAGGTCCAGCAGGATCCCCGAGGACAGCCTCCACAAGGGGGGATTAACCGGACACACATGGGGAAACCCTGGAAACACTAGAGCTAAAAAAAAAAAAAAAGTAATTGAATCATGAGACATGATGAATGATGAAAAAAAAAACTAAAATAATCAAAAAACAAAGTAATAAAAGACAAAGTAAACAAGAGTAAAAGATTAATGAAAATGAGGGTAAAATTACATTTAAAAAAAAATCCTGAGCTTCTCTAATAAGGATGGCCGTTAAGACATTTAAACACCAATAAGAGAACCTTAAAACTGAAATCTGCAATGCTCAGGGAACCAGGGGAGTATAGGTCTGGCGTCTGGGGGAAGATCTAAAGTCACTACAGTGCTCGTGCACATGTGGCCTGTTGTTTATTTTTGTTGTCGCAAAATAAAATGTAATCAGTGTTGAAGTTCCAACTCAACAGATTCAAGTAAAAACTCCAAAAAAATTAAATGTCTACAGCAGAAGTGATGAGAGCTCTTTCCTTTCATGTTATTTTATTCGCCAGTTTTGTTGCATAAACGGTCAAATCAACAGCCAATATTTTGGTTTTTAAAATAGAAAATTGATGCTTACATCCAGAAAGTTTAAACAGCCGGGGTTCATCCTCCACTCTGCAGTAACACACTCTGACCGAAAGAGGGCGCTGTGAGCGAAGGCAGCAGAAGAAGAGGTGAAAGTCAGAGAAGAACCAGAGAGCCGCGTGCAGTCAAAATCATGTCCGTGTTACGAGTCAGAAATAAAGATTTAACATCATTCAACCACGATGATTTTTTTTTTGCCCAATAATCCAAAATAGAAACAGACTTTACATTTACATTAAAACATTAAAGACAAATTTTCTGTGAAATTCAACAGAAACACACAAGTAAACTGTGTGTGTATGTGTGTGTGTGTGTGTGTGTGTGTGTCCACACAGTCACATTCAAACGGTTCATCATACCTATTGATTGGAGCATTGAAGGTTTTCAGCCCCTTTTCATCATTTTCACATCACGTTTTTCTTCTGACACACATCTGCAACGATCTCACACATACACACACACACACACACACACACACACGCACACGTGCACACAAACAGCAGCTTTATGACAGAAGCTTTTATAGTTTTTGTGAAAGATTCTTAGATGAAGTGAAACTGATAAAAAAAAATAATAGCTTCTGTAAACAAGAGTGATGTCAGCGTTGATGATGGTGATGATGATGATGATGATGATGATGATGATGACGATGATGATGGAGGGAGGGAATTAGTTTTCGATTAGCTGCAGTGCCAGGTCATGGTGTCACGTCCCACCTTTCTCTCTGTCAGACTGATCAATACCAACATCACACACACTATTAGCAACTCCACCTCTCCCCACTCCCTATCTCTTTCTTTCTCTCTGCCAATTATCACATTGCCTTCTCCTCCTGCATCGCTCCATCATCTGTCTCTGGTCTTCTTCCTTCCATGTGAACTTTTTCTTCATTTTCTGAATTGAGGCCTCTTTTTTGTGTTTTCTTTGAAGCAGAAGGAAGATAAACTGTTTTTTTTTTTTTTTTAAATTAAATATCACATTTTTGTTTCATTTGTACCTACATACAAATGAAGCATTCCTTTGAAGCATACATAAAAAAAAAAAAAAAAAAAAAAAAAAAAAAAAAAACAAGACAGAGGGTCATATAAACAAGAGCATCACTGGTGTCGCGGCTCCAAGTGGAGCCATGTTTGGCTGATTATGAAGCTTCAGCTTCGGGTCCAGACTCCACCAGTTCCAGGCTGCTCAGGCTCAGAGGACAGCAGCTCAGTGGTCCGACCAGGCAGTCCCCTACATGTTCCGTGAAGGACATCTTGTGTGGTACCAGTCCCAAAGACATGGCGGCCCAAGGAGCCCAGCCTCAGGAGAGGGTCATTCTGAACCATCTCCGCCCCCTGGAGGACCCCAACGTGGATCCTCAGCCTGACACTGAGGTGGACCACGCTGTCTTCTGCCTCCTCTGGAGATCCCTGTCTCACCTTGAGGACACCGGAAGTGCCGTTCGGATTGCTGTCTTTGAATGAGGTTGAGATTTGGGCTGGAAACAGTCGGTCAGATCTGGCAACCGTGGTGAGTGACTTCAGAGTTCTGAGCGGTTGTGTGTTGGTGGTGTTTGACAGTCAGCGGACACCTGAAGTGCTCTGGTTTGCATCTCAGGAACGATGGTCCCATTGTTTCCTCGTTGTAGAGAGGATGAGAGGGATTGTCCAGGATGGTAGTGGGTGTCTTCCCCCTGTCCTAAGACACCAGGTCCAGCCATCACCACAGTCCGCAGGCCTTGCCAGCCGGGACAACGCTGGCTCAGGACAAGGCTGGATTAGGGCATTATGGGCACAGGCACAGGGGCCCATGTGCACACGCCGCCCATGTGCACCAGCCAAAATTAAAAGGGAAAACAAGCATTTTCCCCTCCAATAACTCCTCTTCATTTTTTAAATGAGGTTCTCTACAACCAATAAGAATCCCATGGATCCTTTTCTTTAACAAATAATGTAATTGGTCAAGTGTGGAAACCATGGCAGTGGCTGCTGTCTGTTAATGACGCCACGCCAAGCAGACCGATCTACGGGAAAATAGCAGTCAAAGTTTAAAACGTGTGGAAAAAGTGGTTACAGTAAACGCATAGAGAGAAAAGAGAGAAGGGGGGACGACGAGGGGAGACGTCATCATATATCACCTGTGTTGGCCTCCCTACATTGGTTTCCAATAAAATTTAAAGTAGAATTTAAGATCCTCCTCCTAACCTACAAAGGTGTGCATGGTCTGGCACCATCATATATCACTGATCTAATAGAACCATATCAGCCCTCTAGGACGCTACGTTCCTCAGAGTCAGGTTTACTAGTAATACCACGAATCTCCAAATGGAGCCAGGGCCTTTAGTTATCAAGCTCCTCTGCTGTGGAGCCACTTACCAGCATCAGTCTGGGCGGCAGAGAGGCGACTTCAAACCTAGCTATAGGCTTTTTGCCAAAGCCTATAGCTAGGACTGTTGGGGCTCTGCACTAACAGCACTAACCCACCCTCTCCCCCGGAGCTCTTGTGCTCAGTCTTTTTATAGCACTTCCGAAGCCTTTTGCTAGACCTCCTATCCCCACCCTCCTGAGGCCTGGTGCTGCTGCTGGATCCAGAACCCTCTCCATGGCCCTGCCTGGATCCTGCTGCTTCTGCTCACTGTTCTCTTTATGCTCCCCTTTATCCTCTCCATCTGGCTATCTCTCCTCTCCTCCTCTCCCTCCCAGGTGGTCGCAGCAGATGGCCGTCTACAATGAGTCTGGTTCTGCTTGAGGTTTCTGCCTGTTAAACGGAAATTTTTCCTCGCCACTGTCACCAATTGCTTACTCAGTGTGGCGTTTTGCCCTGGAACCTGTTTCTCTCTGTCTGTCTTCCTTTTTGGATTTTGTGTTGTTTACACACCTCTAAAGATAACTGTTGACATAACTGTTGTGAATTGACACTTAAATAAAATTGAATTGAATTGAATTTATAAGAAGCGTGTTGTCAAAATTAACCAAAGATTGTTAATGTGGCATGTTCACACAGGCAGTAACACAAAGTGCCTCACAAAAGTTAAAAAAAGCCATGGAGGATAACTAAAACTTGAAACATCCTCCCATTTACATATAAAGAGGTATTCAAAGTACGTACATACACACTCACATACACATCTACACATGGATGAACACACACCTACACTCATATACACATCATAACACACAGTTTAGGTCAATTCAATTAGATTTATTTATATAGCACCTTTTACATGCAAACTTGTATCCAGGTGCTTTACAGAAGCAGAAACCCAGAGCCTGAACCCCCAGGTAAGCACAGTGGCAAGGAAAAACTCCCTTTTAACAGGAAGAAACCTTGAGCAGGACCAGGCTGACAAGGAGGGACCATCCTGCTGAAAGTCAGCTGGGTAAAGGAGGAGAAGAAGAGGGAGACAGGACAGAGAGAATAAAAGAAAGAGAGGGAGAGAGAGAAACAAACATGCAGCAAACATAAGATAATCCACCGCAAAATCATAGCTGTGTTTAATGAGTGTTTTAGCTGTTGTTGTAGTTAATTATCACTGTATAGAAGAACAGCGTAGGCAGGTGTTGACAGTAGACACTGGATTTGTCAGCAGCTGGATTCCGTTTAACTTTGAAGATCTGGAGGAAGAGAACCAGAGAGAGAGAGAGAGAGACAAAACAACGAGGAAGGCTGGACACACAGTTAGTGACGTTATAACGGATCATAGGCCTGATGAGAAGAAGAGGAGGTGAGGGAATAGAGATGGTGGTTGGTGTTGAGGAGGTGGGGAACTGCTCAGTGGGTCGTGTTTGTGTCCCCGGCAGCGTAGGCCTATAGCAACATAGCTATGCTAAAGATTAAAGAATAAGAGTGTAAGGAAACACAGAAGCTGTCACTCATGGGGCATGACTGGGCACTAAGACCTGAAGCAGGGAAAGGCTACCTTTTTGGGGGGGGACCAAGCACACTGAGAGAGGTCAGAGTCCACAGATCAAGCCTGACCTGGGCATACAGGAGGCCCCAGGCTCCTGCAGCCACCCAGGCTGAAGCCGTCAACGGGCCATCATCCCCATCTGTGGACCAGGGACCACAGGTCAGGTTCTAGCAGGCCCCCATGAGCAAACACTGGAGCTAAAACCAGTAGGATCACAGTAAATTAAGCTAAAACAGTAAAATAACATGAAGGATATAAGAGCTATTTAGTGAGTGCAATCATTTCTGCGAGGGCCAGTGTTGTTTGTAATGCCCTCAGTCTGGTGCTCTTCAATATTTCCATCTTGCAGAGTTTGCTGTAAAGCTGGCTGGAGGAGGTTCCTCTTTTCCAGCATAACAGCTTCAACCTCTCTGTGCTTGTCCTCGTGTTTCATGTTTTAGCAAGTTACTAGTATTAAACAAACTACTCATTGTACCACCTCTTGCAAGTTTTGCTTGCTGAGTTCACATTAGGCGTTTAGTTTCTCTTTGTATATGTCGAAGTATTTCCAAGCCGCCGAAGTTTTGGTGAGAGGAGCTGCCATGTTTGCGGGTTCATTATTTTCTGAAAAGGACGTGATGTACATGATGACTCACTGTGGTGTCAAACTGCAGCGGTGTAGCACCAACTACTGGCGACATAAGTCAACATAAGTTTCTATTTCCTTGAGTATTGGTGGCCAATACCAATACCCATCCCTAGTTTTTGATATATGGAATAAAAACTAAGTTCAGAGTTAAAAATCACACCCACAGATTGTGATGGTTTAAAATCCTGTAGTTTTGGTCAAAGTTTCCCTCTCTGGGCTTCAGGACCACTAAGAGCTGTGTCCTGGAGCTGTAGGACATTGGCTGCCATCCATGACTCGATATCTAAGATGCAGTTTAAAGGGGCAGGAGACAGCGCTGTAGAGTTGTGTATCATCAGCGTAGCTAGGAACTCTGATGCCATGTCTCCTGATGACATCCCCAAGAGGAAATTTATTAAAGGTTAAAAAAGAGTTGGGCCCAACATTGAACCTTGGGGGGACCCCACAGTTTATCTTGTGGATTCCCGAAATAAAGTAATCTGTCACAGCCGCTGCTCTGCTTCAGCTCTCACCCTCCCCTCCCTGTCACACTTGTCCCCGCGCTCCCGCTCAGGCACACCTGAACCATGTTTCTGACGAGCAGCAGGTGCTGCTCGTCAGTAATCAAGGCAACCTCATAAAAAGGCAAACTCTGGAACAACCCGGTTGTCGGATCGTTGCTCACTTTCCTGCTTGTTTGGATAGTTCAGACCGTTTGTTTGGATTGCTCAATTTTCTGTTTGTTTGGATCGCTCGTTTTCCTGTCTGTTTGGATCATTGCCTGTTCTTGCTGTCCGTTTGGATTGCTGACCTGTTTATCCTGAGACCACCTGATTCTTGTTTTTGTCCACTTTGGAATAAATCCTTGATATTTAGCACTTCAAGTTGTGTCGCTCTTGGGTCCCTTCCCGTAAATCCCCTGACATAATCAAACATACAAAGGAGCTTTGATCAGTAGCAAGGCTGTGGCAGAATGGCTAGAATGGCATCACTTATAATAAAAGAGTGCATGTCCAGCATGGATCTGCACCTTTGATCTAAAAACACTATAGTTAGAAATAAAGTTATAGAGTCAGACACAAATACAGAAATATTCACACAATTTTCAAGCAGATTTAATTTGTTAAAAAGGTCACACGTGTTGCTATGATCCAGGAAACAGTTGGACACAACGAAAAGCCACTTTTAGAATACAGCCCAAACTGCTGATTTTTAAGTCACCTAGTCAAGTGTTTATGTCACAGTCCACACAGTGAATGATTAAGTATCCAGTCTTTGTGTTCAGTCAATATGCAACCAAACATACATATCGCAGACCAGCCCGAATGGGTGGAGCAGGCAGAAACCTGACTAGAACCCTAGAGACTGACTAGAGACCTGAAAATGACTCCCCGCAGCAGTCCTGCTGCAGCCTGATGGAGCCTGAGGACTGGAGGCTGTATTGCTGTTCCAGTTAAGGACTGAGTAGAGAGGCTGGATACCCTCCGACTGTAGCTACACCATCTAGTGTTGTAGTCTAGGAGTAAAGATATTCAATTCAATTTTTTCAATTTTATTTATATAGCACCTTTTACAATAAAATTGTCTCTAGGTGCTTTACAGAGGTAGAAACCCAAAGCCTGAACCCCCAGGTAAGCACAGTGGCAGGAAAAACTCCCTTTTAACAGGAAGACATGCAGTCTTTAAGTTCACACCCTCAAATCTTTTTACGTTTTAAAAGATGGAGTGTTGATGATCAGATATACTCTTTCTAAGCAGTTTAAATAAAGGAAAATCCTTTCTTTGTGTGTTACTGCACATATTACACATTAGTAGCAAAATACCCATTCTACCAGCAAAGTGAGGACATTTTCCGTGGAAGTGGTCCTCACAAATTCTCAGAGTGGTTTGAGTGGTTTGAGGGTCCAAGACTTGGTTTGGAGGATCAGGTTAGGGATGGGGGTTGGTGGTGGGGGCTATGTCTGTCAAAGTCCTCACAATGATAGGTTTGTGTGCGCACTTTAAAGAGGAGCAGATGCTCTCATTTTCACCTTCAAAGCTGTGAGCACATTATCATAATATCTTTGGTCTAACTTTCATGCTTTAGTTTAAAACACAGGGCTCACACACGCACCACCCCCCCCCCCCCCCCACACACACACACACACACACACACACACACTAATTCTGTCATTTGTTTTTTGGTTCACTTTTCACTAATGTGTTGAGATGATTAATGAAAAATACTTCCTTTGCAGCTGTCACACGTGTGTGTGCAACCTCAATACACACACACACACACACACACACATACGCACACACCATTAAAACAATAACGCATTAATACACAACAACAATGCGCAACAACAATGCACAACATTTATAAAGATTCATAATCACAGTATTTAAAAACAGTTTAGTGTTTTGTGTGTAAGAGCGAAGATTGTACGTGTAAGTGTGTGTGTGTGTGTGTGTGTGTGTGTGTGTGTGTGTGTGTGTGTG
>JABWDL010004530.1:0-14676 GCA_015343265.1 Pao palembangensis | reverse complement strand
ATAGTATAGTATAGTATAGTATAGTATAGTATAGTATAGTATAGTATAGTATAGTATAGTATATAGTTTATTAGTTGTAGAAGTTTTAACTCTGAAACAAACAAACAGTTTCAAGGCAGATTCCAAACCCACATTTATCATTTTTTAAAATGGTTTCTCTGGGTTAAAGCCTAGTGACCCTGACCCTGCTGTTCCTGCAGTGGACAGAGTGGAGGATGGAAGAAACATGGGTCAACCTTCACATGTCCCCCAGTAACATCCAGAGTGAAGAGAGAGAGAGAGATAGAGAGGGGTTATGTATTTTAAAAAGCCCCCCTGACCTGCAGAGTTGCAGTCTAACTGGATGTCTGTACTGTTTGTTATATAGATGAGTCTGAATTTTAAAATGTGCTTTGTGAGGCGGATTTTAATGCAGTGTTACATTTTAAAGGACAGGCATGTTCAGAACACACATACTTCTACACACAAGTATAGAAAATACACAATTATTGAAGCTCCACTGGCCATTGGTGTCATCCTGAAGGATTCTGGGATGGTCCTGTGGATAATTCCCACTCACCTTGTCCTGTGGGAGATCAAAATTCTGAGTGTAGTCTATACGCTGTGTGTGTGTGCATGTGTGTGTGTGTGTGTGTGTGTGTGTGTGTGTGTGTCCCATTTTGGAAGACATAAACAAGGCAAACCAAAGAGGAGGTAAGAATAATTCAGTTTCTAGTGTGCTGTGTTTACATCAAGCATGCTGTTGCGACTTTTTGGTAGACTCTCTATATGCAAATGAAAAATGGATGTGGACATAATGACCCTGCATTGAGAAAGACCACAATTCAATATATGTTCAGGAAGGAAAGAACACAATGCAAACAGCTTATGGAAACTGCAGTGGAGAATGTTGAGAGGAAAAGTTGGATTCTTGTTTGTGTGTGAGGAGGCATACCATTTAAGTACACATGCAGAAAAATTAACATTCAAAGGGAAGTAAGACTTTACACTCACAACAAAACATTTTTTTCAGCCAATCCAAGTATTTAGTCTTAAGTAAATTAAGATCCTGTAGTTTCTTAATTGGATTTGTGGTGGAATTTACCTGAAGGTCTCAGTGGAGTACAAGAAATTAAAAAGTGTCTTTGATTTTAATAAAGGAGTATAAAGATGAAAATTAAACAAATCAAGCTGCAGCGACAAGTTATCAGATCACAAGAGTCTGCAGGAGCTGTCCCTCCCCAAGATGTTCTAAACGATACTGAATAATCACCTTGAATCCATTCTGCCAATTTACACTGGTTATTATTTATCTAGACTTTAATTTTGCTGTTGGGTGTCCTACTGTCTGGTTTTGTTCATCCTGTTGATTGTATATTCGCTCCACCCTTATTGTTTAAAATGTGCCTGCCCACACCTCATTGTCAATCCCTCCTGGATTTAAAGCACTCTCTCTCTCTCTCTCACTCCATCCATCTCGGATGTCATCTGCTCCATTATATGTCATTTACATGTGTCAAGACTCGACTCGCTTCCTTATCGCTGTGCTTTTCCTTCCAAATTGTGTATAACAGCTTATTTTCTATAATAAATCACCTTATCAATCTTCCCATTTCCCATTTTCTTATCCAGGTGCAAAACTACTCACAAGTAAAGGAAATTCTTGCCCTTTTGACCTTTTTTTCTGACTAACAATTGAAAATGGCATCTCTAATTTTGTTCATATTTGTTTTTTTTTTTTTTTTTTTATAAACATGCAGGCTTATTTACTGAATGGAATTCTCTGATTTCATTTGTGCTTTTATGGTGGATCCATTTCTAGGTTTCATGTTTCCTGCAGTGGCTTTATGAGGAACAATGGACACAGTGTTAAGTGTTAGTGATGGGCTAGACAATGAAAGCGGATGGAGGATTTAAATCAACTTTTCTCTGTCGGGTTGGAGGCTGAGAGTAGAGGAAAATGCTCCTTGAAACCAAGGCTTCTGATCTTGGTGAGAAGCTTCATCTGGAGGTCTGTTTGTGCCTCTCAGGTTTTCTTTTTTTTTCTTTCTAATGCAGTAGGACCTTAAATGTGACAGTATTGCAAATAAGGAAAGGTTATGTGACTCATAAAAAACAAAACAAAACAAAACTCTACACCATGAAACTGAAGGGGCAGGGAGCATGGTGCTAAGCATTTAAAACATTTAAATAATGAAACTAATAGCAAAATAATTAGATGTAATTTAATTTGTAAAATGTTGCATCTTTTCTAGCTTTGTACTAAAAGAGGAGCAAAAGAAACACCTGCCTAGAATCTAAATGACCTTTACCACTGTCCAAGCATTCGTTCCTGAACAAAAGTCAATTTTTCTGATCAAATAGAAGCAAGAACACAAGAAGATTAAAAAAAAACAAAAAAAAAACAAAACCTCATTTCAATTTCATGTTTTTGATATGATATTTACAAAATATGATGAATCAAACTGCAATCAGGTCAAAAGATGTTTGAAAGAATCTAAACTGGACAAGTTGTCAGACCATCATGGGGCACACACAGCATTCATTTAGAGTAGCATAGGTCAAAACATGCAGCCTAACTAAATGTTTTTGGTATGCAAGAGGGAGCAGAATACCTGGAGAAACCCCCTCGCAGGTGGGGAGAAAATGCCAAAACTTCTTGCTAACCTTCTTGACTGTACTGACCACACTCAGGCCCAAAGACACCAAGAACTGTTGAATGAATTACAGTAAAGAACTGTTGAAGTCTAATTAAGTGAAAACTAGAACCTCTCTGACAAAGTAAAGTAGGCTGAGATCCTAAAAAGCACCTCATCATACTGTGAACTGCAGAAATTCAAGACAAAGTTAATAATATCTAGATACAAATTGACAGAAATATTTTCTCCCAATTTATCTCACTCCACTTGGCATTTACTGGTTAAAATTATACTCTCGCTATATTGATTGACTTATTGACACACATTGAAAGCTGGGGTATTTTCTGCCATTTGTGCCGCTGGGGTCTGCCAGTTCTCTGCTCATCTCTGCTCATGCCTCACATGGCTACTAGGTGGGTGTGCTGTTAGCACCAGCTGTCTGATTTACATGCGATTCTACTGACTCTCATTTAAAATGGAAAATTCCATCTGTCAGTCCTGTTGATTTTATCAGGTCCAACTTGTGGGCCATCATTTTCAACTGGTTCCTCTCAACATGGAGCTATTCTTAGATGTCTGCGCTCTTGATCAGGCCCTTAAGATTGTAGCCAGCCACACTCGGGATTGGAGAAAACTCATTTCAGCTGTTTATATTTTCCGTCATATTGTTCGGTCATTACCCTTAGCTCATGAACATACACAGAACAAAAATATAAATGCATCACTTTTCTTTTTGCTCCCATTTTTCATGAGCTGAACTCAAAGATCTAAAACATTTTCTATATACACAAAAGACCCCTTTCTCTCAAATATTGTTCACAAATCTGTGTAAAACTGTGCTAGAGAGCACTTCTCCTTTGCCGAGATAATCCATCCCATCTCACGGGTGTGGCATATCAAGATGGTGATTAGATGGCATGAATATTGCACAGGTGTGCCTTAGACTGGCCACAATAAAAGGCCACTGTGCAGTTTAATCACACCGATGTTGCAAGTTTTGAGGAAGTGTGCAATTAGTATGTTGACTACAGGAATGTCCACCAGACTTGTTGCCCCTGGATTGAATGTTCATTTCTCTACCATAAGCCATCTCCAAAGGCATTTCAGAGAATTTGGCAGTACATCCAACCGGCCTCACAACCACTGACCACGTGTAACCACAGCAGCCCAGGACCTCCACATCCAGCATGTTCACCTCCATGATAGTCTGAGAGCAGCCACCCGGACAGCTGCTGCAATAATCGGTTTGCATAACCAAATAATTTCTGCACAAACTATCTCAGAAACCATCTCAGCGAAGCTCATGTGCATGCTCATCGTCCTCATTGGGTTCTCCACCTGACTGCAGTCTGTCGTTGTAACCGATTTGAGTGGGCAAACGCTCACATTCCATGGCGTCTGGCATGTTGGGGAGGTACTCTTTTCACGGATGAATCCCGGTTTTCACTGTTCAGGACAGATGGCAGACAATGTGTGTGGCGTCATGTGGGTGAGCAGTTTACTGATGTCATAGTTGTGGATCAAGTGGCCAATGGTGGCAGTGGGGTTATGGTATGGGCAGGTGCATGTTATGGACAACGAACACAGGTGCATTTTATTGATGGCATATGGAATGCACAGAGATACTGTGATGAGATCCTGAGGCCCATTGTTGTGCCATTCATCCACAACCATCACCTCATGTTGCAGCATGATCATGCACGACCCCATGTTGCAAGAATCTGTACACAATTCCTGGAAGCTGAAAACATCCCAGTTCTTGCATGGCCAGCATACTGGACATGTCACCCATTGAGCATGTTTTGGATGCTCTGGATCGGCGTATATGACAGCGTGTTCCAGTTCCTGCCAATATTTAGCAACTTCGCACAACCATTGAAGAGGAGTGGACCAACATTCCACAGGCCACAATCAACCTGATCAACTCTACGTGAAGGAGATGTGTTGCACTTCGTGGTCACACCAGCTACTGAGTGGTTTTCTGACCCCCCCCAGACCCCCCCAATAAACCAAAACTGCACATTTCAGACTTACAGCATAGAGCCTCTTGATCCCTCATTCCATTTTGCTTATTTCTGTTAGTTTGTGAGATGAAACATGGGGGATAGCACTAAACTTCCCTGCAGGATGTTAGACGTCTTTGTAACAGGTGTAATATGAACCCAAATGCAGTACAATGCACACCACTGCTGAGAGGTTCTTTTATTCCTTCTTGTTGAAAACAGCAGGTGAGGTAGAGTCTTTGATGATGCAGGAAAAAGAAGGCAGACATCTGGCAGGAGTTGGTAACTAGGTGGAAGACCCAGAGAGGAAGCTCCACTTGGACACAAACAGCAGCAGATCAAAAGTGGTACAGAAATCTGACAAAATTCAGGCAGGTCTATGCTGGACAGTATCAATTTACAAAGACAATCTGGTCATGTGTGTGTGTGTGTGTGTGGAGCTGGTGGCTGTGACTGATTGGAAGCAATGAGCGACTGGTGTGCTGATGGGCTGAGAAGGAGCAGGTGCGGTGTAAACGATGGAAAAACACACAGTCCAGGGTCAGAGGTAGTGCAGACTATGGCAGTCCTAATGTCACATTTACAGTCAAATGAATGCAGGATTTCACAAACTCACATTCTTGTTGCAAATGAATGTTGCCAATGCAAGCAACAACCCATCATTAGGCCTTTGCTTCCATGCTATTAAAACAGCAACTCAACATAAATGTGGAAAAAAGAAAAATATTCAAAGAGTACATCTGTGCTTGACTGCAGTGGAGGGACAGTAAATAACATGACAAATGAATGTATGACCATCAGTGTGTTACCAATAATTGTATTTACAAGAATAGCAAAACATATTTAATAATACAGTTTTAAACCCAGAGAGTACAAAGTTCAAACAAGGTCCACAAGCTGATATGCTTCCTCAAGGAGATAACTTGATATTAAGTAGTTAATTAAATATCTTCTTTAAAGATAACATTTTCAAAAAACAAAGGCAGTCTCTTCAAACAAGTCTCTTTAGGCAGCATTCTTTGCTTTGCAGCAGACAAAGTTCTTTGTCTCCACACTGACTGCAGAAAAAGACTTATTTTTCCTCTTTTCCACCAGACAGAGATGACATGTTTTCATACATGTATGTGTCTGCATGCATACACACAGCTGTTTATACTGTAAGATGTAATGCTTGCTGTGCCTTGATCTTCTCTCCCTCGATGAACCCGTCTGGCTTTAGCCTCAGTTTGCCTGAGCCTCTCATGGAAAATGACACACACGACTCAGAGAGGTTCTTAAGCTTTTGACTCTCTCTCTCTCTCTCTCTCTCTCTCTCTGAGTTGTAGCAGGGTTGGATTGTGACAGCCTCGGGAGTCTCAGGAGAGGTTGTACAGATCAGGACTGAGCTGAGATTCAGGGCCTGGCTGTATTAAAGAGGGAATTACACGACAGCAGCCCAAGTGAGAGTCTTATCTCTCGCCTGCTGCCTCTCCCACAGTTTCTCCCCCCTGAAGCCCTCAGGGGAGGATTCAGATCCATCTGACTTACCTCTCACTGTCTCTCTGACTTACCCAGTGACTCTTGTCTGTTTGTCTACTTCCTGTCTCGTCTTTACGGGCTGACATAAGGCCTCTCTACAGTTTTATGTGTCCCAGCAAAGTGTTTGTTCTCTGGCATAGAAAAAAAAACAAGAAACTTTCAATCTAAACTCTTGCCTCTCATTACCTAAAACAACAAGTTGGAGTACACAAATGCAACTTTTAAAGAGTACTGTATGTGCAAACAGTCAACACATGTTTTCTGTTTTTAAGTCCCACGAAACAGTCCCAGAATGTCTGGATGCAGCAGGATTAATACATGTCGAACAACACACATCAGAGGATTAAAACACATTTGCATCAGCAGTACTTCATGCAGATCAGCTGAGATATACTGCCATCACTTCGACCACCACAGGTGAATTTTCCAGAGAAATTTTGCATCTAGCATGTTGTCTGAGCATCTGCTTGATTCATCATCTGTCTTGTCAGTTTGTGTACCTGCCTCCAACTGTTTGACTTTAATAAGGACTTTACAGCAGTGATGAGCATGTGCAGATAATGTGGAAGCCTACTGTCACACTCACAGTGCTCATGCTTTAATTACTCATTTACTAATTTCACTAGAGTGCTTAATGTTTCACTTTTTGCCAGTCAGCAGATGGTGATGCTATGGACAATCACGCATCAAAGTAAATGAAAGTGAGTGAAGGAGAGACAGACAGTGAGAGAGAAAGAGAAAGAATATTTTGTCGTGTTGTTTTGTATTTTCTACTGTGCTGCCTCCTGTCCAGTCTCACCTGAGTCTTCTTGTCTCCTCTCTAAAAAGCTGAGCTCTCACTCATCTCTGCTCATTTCTTCATCCCAGTTCTGATGTTCCACGCTTACGTTTGATAGCTTTCACATCCCTACACGTTTGTGTCTTAGTCCAAGTGAGTAATTTGTGTTTTTGGTTTGTGTTCATTTTCATACATTTGTGATCTCATCTCTAGCATTTGTCTACCATTTGTTTCGGTCATGCACTTTTTTGTTAAATAAATGCCTTTAAATCTCTATCTGTCTGCCTGTCTGTAAATGGGAACAGATGCTGCCTCCGCTGTGGATTATTAGATTCCAAAATGTACATATATCAATATAAAATATTATTTACAGAATAATACAGAATAAATTGTTTTCTTCCATGTGTTGAAAACTTTTCATTTATAATATTTATTTATATTTATTCCTTTATTTATTCCAACATCCTTGGTTTTATGCTGTTCCTTTTTCCTCAGCTTAACTAGGTCAGGGTTACAGAGGCATCAACAGTAGAAGGGTAGCTTAGACTATTCTCCCCCCAACAACACCTTCCAGCACCTCCCAATGCTCCAGGGCTAGATGGGTAATGTAGTCCCTTCAGACTATACTGGCACTGCCTTAGGGTCTCCTCACTGGCCCAAATCACCTCAGTCAGCTCCTCTTGACACAAAGCAGCAGTAACTCTTCTCAGGGTGCCTCCCAACCTTTGACATCCTTTTGCTATTAAATACCTATATAAATACTGAGAAAGTTTTTCCCCCCAAATTTTTGCTCTTCAAAATCAAACTAAAAAGGATTTAAATAAGTACAGGGCTCATCAGATGATGAAACTATGCTTGTTGATGTTTGTAATGTTCTTTGATTTTTGCCTCTGCTGTATTCAAAGTGCAAAGGGGCAAATGACAAATGTTTCTTTTAGATTTGAAACACCAAACAGCATTTTTCAATATTGGGACCAAAACAGTCTCATAGGCCTGTAGAAGTGGATGTACTGATTCACCGGACATCTGTGTTTCCTGGCCAGAGAAGGTGTTGAGCACTATTCAGTAGGTGGCTTCAGTATCAACTGCCCTGACTGGTGCTCAGGGCCAGGGATGATATGAGCCAGCCCTGACATGATAAATGTGTTTTCCTTCTCTTGCTCACACCACCTCAAAGAGAAATATAATAACAAAAGTTTGTATTTTTCTCTTTGAGAAAAGTTAACAGAAAATGAGAAAAAAAACCAACTTATTTTTCTTTCTGCTGCCCATCTTCCCTAACTCCACCAGCTCGTGTCCTCTTTCACTTAAGCCAGAGAATAAATTGACAGTTGATTTTGGGGGTGTCTGATTGCTCTGTATTGTTTAGTTTCTTTCATTAATTCTGGGTGCCAGTCCAGGGTTACAGATGAACAATAGCTGGGGCCCCAGGCGTGGATCAATAGCAGATTGCTGATAGCACCCCGTCCATTCTCCACAGATTACATGATAAATGGTTCAGTCCATATACACTGACAGGCCCAAAAAAGGACCCAGTAAAAGCCCCTCCGTATGTGTGCGAAACATACATGAGTGACTCAGAATTAAATGTTTAGGTCAATTATTTTGGAATTCATATGTGATAATGCACATATTAATACCTGTGAGTTATAAAAGTTGATGATGATCAAACATGTCAGAAAGGTGCCATAAAAACAAAATGCACTTAAATACACAGACTTAGACATAAGTCTTCAGCTAATGTATATGTCTTGAGGATTCTGGATCGATACACTACTGTTGTTCAGTAGTTGTACTATAGGTAAGTCACTGGTTGTGGTACAGTTCAATTGAAAAATCAGTTTTTGACAAAATATGTAATAATCTAGATTTTTTAAACTTTCATTTGTCAGTATTGTAATAACAACCACTAACACCCCATTAAAGCCCAGTAGTGACACAGTCAACTACACAAATGAAATGCAAAATTAACAACATATTCACCAATTCATAAGTCACCCATCTACAAATGATGGCTTAAACATCTGGACACATAATCTGCACAAAATTAAAAAAAGCTACAAAATAAAGTGAACAATTTGCAGTTTTCTTTTGTAAATTTTTTGTGAAAGCATGTGCGTGTGTATATGTGTGTGTGTGTTTGACAAAGACAAGGTACCAAACCAGTGACTCTCCTGTAATGGACACAGAGAGCACTGGGGCAGACACCGAGCTCTAAATTGGCAATTTGCCGCAGCTGCAGTGGGATGCGGTGTCAGCTGGGCCTTAGTCTAATAGGGGTTAAAAACCTCAAGCGGAGCTCAGAGAAGTGCTTTGTGTCGAACCATAAGTTCAAGCAAACATACAAATTGATTCTGTTCATTACCAAAGCCTTTTCCAATTATTTCCTCTCTTTTCGGCAATAACATGTCAGTCTTTTCTCCCCTCTCTGCTGCCCATTCGAAACAAACGCTTGTGTATTTCCCCCTTAAGCCATGCATCCATCACGGCATTTGCGATTTGTGTGTGATTTCCATTAAATTGATTGGCGCAAAATAAAGTGAAAGTTGTTATATTTCAAGGTCCTTCAGGAAGTCCAGGGAACACCAGTAGCTAGTTAATCTACTCATTGACACGTTGTCCTTTGGTACGGCTGAAGGACGCTCTTTCGACTAATGACCACACATATGGCGTCTCGCCGGTTTTAAAGTGAAACAAACACCTTCTGGCTATTAAAGTGTGTGAGATATGAATGACCCATGTGTGGAAGCATGAAAAGAGCGTACTTAGACACATAAACATCTACTGCTTGAGTGGTGGGATAGATGACAGGTGGGTGGATTTATGATAAATATACTTTATGTTATCAACTCTTTGAACACCTATCTTGTGGCACACAAGCAAACACAAACTACACCCGATCATAGACTTCATTGCTCTCTTTGTCCTCTTTTTTCAGGGGCAAAGAAAGCAGAAAGGACAATACTTTAACAGTGTGTGATTAGTTGTCTGCTGTACTCGTCCTCTGACACTGTGGACGATGTAATTGATGGAGACTGGAAGTTCAAGATAGATGGAGGGCTGCAGTGCTTTGGGATTTTGACTTTTTGAGGACAGTTGATGTCACAGAGACAGTGATTAAAGGTCCTGCGGTATTTTCTGCTCCTGTGAGGACACTGTGATCATTCAAGCAGACTTTATTTTCACACTCAAGACTGAGGTTAAAATTATTCTTTGTCTAATAAAAGGAATGCATCACCATGGAGCAGTGAAATGATGCTATGATGTCTGTAATATATGAAGTGATAATCTCAGGAATGTTGAGCTGGATTGTGTGTCCACTCCCTGGGGTGTGTGTGCTACAGGATCAGCCACACAGCCGACAGTCTCTGCGTGCAGCATCTGTACACCTTCAGAACAATTACACAGACCCTCGTTTACAGATAAAACCCCACCATGCTTACACCTCTGTTTGTATTTTTGATTTTAGACACATTACATATAATTTAACAGTTAAAACACAATATCAGCATTCATATTCCATTCTTAAAAGTACTATAACATTTTAATAATTTTTTCCAATATTAATGGTTATCAAACATAGAGAGTCTTAATGAGTTTCCATGGGAATTATTTTTAAAAAGTTAAAGTTTTTTTTATTTAATCACTGAATGATTTCCTTTGCAACACCAAAAATAAAATCACAGAACTGAAGTATATTTCCTCTGCAATGGTGTATGTTTTCTACCATGTCACTCAGATGCTGTCTGGCTCTCCTCATCTTGCTGATGTCCTGCACTCTGTCAACCCAAGAAATAGTCCAACCAATCAAGTACAACGACTTAATAGGCTATAAAGTTGGAGACATGCCACAGACAGTGAAGACATATCAGCATGCCTGTTTCTTTATTTTCTTTTCCTGAGACTGGATGTTGGCAAAGTGCATATCTGATAGCAAATAGGGGTTGTATGTCTCTAACGTCCCTTTCAAAGCAAAGATGTTACAGGGAGAAAAAAAATATATGCTTCTTTGTTAGGTAGGTAGGGTTAGGTTCTTACCCCTGCTTCATTATTGCTTCTTGTCTGCAAGACAGCAAATCCAATCACCCATGTTGATTTTGTGTTCCTATATATATATATATATATATATATATATATATATGAGCAGGTGGAAGCTCTCAAAATTAAGGTAGAAATATAGTGTAGTTTAGTTTTTTGCAGCAGTGAAGCAGTGCAGCATATCTAAAAGAAAAAAGAGTTTAAAGTGTAAGAACACTGTATGAGTCAAAATGGAGAACATTATGTAGTTTTCGAGATGGAGAAAGGGCTGCCTGGAAACAGGGAGCTCATATCCCACAGGGCAATTTATTAGGAAAGATGGCCTCTTTTTCATTATATAAAGGGTTTTCCAGAGGCAAACACTACTTTCATTCTCTTGACACTGGCATAGATGTTTAAGACTGGGTGTGTGCGTGTGTGTATGTGTGTTTGCGCGTGGTGAGGGATGAAGCAGTGCGTGTCATAAGTAACTGACCTGGGACTCCCCCATGTTTAATCTGAGAGCATATAAAAGAACTCATCTGCAGGCTGAATATTGAGCATGTGAACATGTTATGGGTACACACACACACACACACACACACACACACACACACACACACTTGCTTGGCACAGAGGGAACAATGGACTATCCCCCAGTGCAACTATTCATAAATATCACAACTGGGAAGTGGCGCTTCTTGATATCAAACCCATGATATCATGCAAGGGTAATATGTTTTCAAATGGCAAATGAGAAATGTGCTTATGACAATGATGAAACAAGATAGTGGTGGAGATGGAACAGCCGTATTCCTCATGCGGATTGTCTTGCTGCATCGTAATCATACTGCCCTCAACTGTGTGATATTATCAGAATCTGTGCGATAATGGTGGATCACTGCTGTCTCCAAACTTTAATTTATTACAGGCGATATTTCTGCAGTATGTATTTTTTTTCTTTCCTATTGTTACTAATTATTTTTCCCCCCTTTTCCGATTTATCTTCAGAGCAAATATTTGGAGCACTGTATTCAAATCCAAACAAAAATAATTATAATTGATACATGTAAAAATGTGTTTTCTGCATTAAAATTGAACATAAAATAAATTTCCAGAGTAATCGTTTTTATGATAAAGTACTGGAAAGAAATATATTCTCGTACATTCACATAAAACAAGGTTTAATTGATGAACAGAGCTACAGTGTTACAGTTTTTGCCTGTTGCTTCAACATGCTTTGCAAAAGTTGGCTCATTGTATCAAAACTCTACACAAGCAAATTAGACACAAAACTGGGAAATAAACCATTCACATCTATGTCAAATTGAAACTCTGCTATCAAAACCTAACAATCCTTTGTCAAAATGTCACTCTGATGATAAAATGATTCCCTCTGGCATCATATGAATACACTTTCAGATCAGCAGCAACAAACTCGTCTATTCAAACACATACATTCTTTCCTTTTCACTATTTTTATTCAGTTCCACAGAAGGAAAATTTTCAAAACAAAAATGAAACACGCAATTTGAAATCATTACATTAGAGTAGTGTATTTTACCGTACAAGGTGAAGTAAAAATAACAAAAAATACATTACTGTGAACACAGGAAAACACAATTCTACACAAGTGGTCTTATGGATCCTGCCATCTGTTGGGGTCTGGCCAAAGGATCTCATCAACATCACAAACACATGTCTCCTCTCACTAAGCATTGGGGAACATATCCCCTTGTATGCCAAATCCATCTCTGGATTGACCTCACCTCAATGTCTCCACAAGCCTGTTCCACTGCCTGCAGAAGAGGCATACGAGCATGTGGTTGGTGGTCATATTGCCATTTACAAGCGGAAAAAAATTTGTCTATAGGATTTAGAAATGGCGAGTAAGAGGGCAAGTAATTCATACTGATTGCTTGTGAACCAGAGCAGCCTGATGGTAAGTAACATTATCCCAGACAACAACAAACCTGTGCTGCTCTGGTCTGTCCTGGACAACTGCATCATGAAGTGCATCTAGAAATGTGATTATATAGGACCCAGTTTGGCATGATGGTGCAGTAACCCTTGAAGACTTATGGCGGCACACTATGCGATATACCCCAAAAAAGTAGGTACTTTTAGGTGTGTGTCCAGGTATAGGTATAGTAACAACAACTTCAAGTTGTATTAGCTTGGTATAAGCATGCGTCTATAGTGTTCAAGTAATGGATGAAAACTGTAAATCTTGTGGTGTGGTCAGTCCTGTATCATAGTTTAGCTCCTTGTTTCTGAATAAGAAGTCTTATAAAGTCAACAAACCTTATTTTCACATTATATATATATATATATATATATATATATATATATATATATATATATATATATATATATATATATATATATATAACTTTGGTTACGTTTTCTGGAGACACTACTTCCTCGGACTCCTTCAGTGCTGGGTAACGTAACATTTAGTGGCAGGAGATGAACCATCCAGATGATCGCTTTATTTGCTCTGTGTGTGTGCGCGCGTGTGCGCGTGTGTATAGAATTAGGTTAGGGTTCGGGTCAGGAGGTTAGCTGATATGGTTAAGCTTAGAGTAAGGGGCTGGCTAATAGATTATGTCTATGAAAGTCCGCACAGAGATTACAAGGGTGTATCTATGTGTGTGTGTGTGTGTGTAAAAGAGAGAGATTTGGTGTATTTCTAGCCAGCCGGGTCACTCAGAGTATTACATGTGGCCTGCAGGGGTGGGCAATGGGCAAAGGAAATGAGGGGCTATTAGAGGTAGAGGGGAAAGACCTGAACAGAGAGAATGACAGAGACATTTAAGCTAGAGGCTATGTGACAGCGTAGAGTGTGCAATAATGATATGTGTCCATCAATCTAACCATGGCTGCATGGTGGCACAGCAGCCCATACCAGGCCCTGCAATATTATATTAAATATGTTTTACACAAAACAAATAATACCCACAGTCATGGCAACACTAAAGGGGGATTTTACATCCACCAATAAGGAGCTCAGTCAGGTACCGGAAATCTTTGTTATGCTGTAAAAGGAGTTCTCTCTGGAGAAGAGCGAGGGTTTTTGCACAGCTAAATTTGCATGATGAGAAAGCGCTCCTCATATTCATCATAGTAAAGTCACAGTAAATGACTCCAACAGCATCATCATGTTTTACGCAGGTGTGCAGCCTGGAAAAATCACTCATTTCATTCAAAAAGCTGCAGCTTGCTGTATAAGAAGCCTCATTTCTTTTTACCATCATACTGGAAGATAAGAATTAGAAGGGCACCCAAAAGACAAGGTAATAACTTTATTTTCTCCACGGTTTACAGAGCTGATAATACTCAATGCTGCAGGATGATTCGAATTCTGTGTATGACGTAGCATACGAGGGTCGTCACAGCATCAAAAAGTGAACCATGTTCACAAACATTTACCTGCAGAGCCATCCTGCTGTTGGTGCCGTGTGAAATTACTGTCATAGTCTGTCACATTATTACAATATTTTTGTTCATATTTTTAAAGCTGAAACACTGATGATGTCAGGGTTTTGGTGTGGGACCCAAGAGCGACACAATAGTGAAAGAATTAAACTTTGTCTTTTTAATTCCAAAGCAGGCAGACAGAGGATCAGGCAATCTCATACAAAAGGCAGACAGGTCTGCCAGGAGACAACACAGGATCAGGTTGAATACAGGGTCAGGGTCAGGGTCAAACACAGACAATCAGAAAACTCAAACACAGGAA
>JABWDL010004529.1:0-12646 GCA_015343265.1 Pao palembangensis | reverse complement strand
GTGTGTGTGTGTGTGTGTGTGTGTGTGTGTGTGTGTGTGTGTGTGTGTGTGTGTGTGTGTCTGGGGGGGTTGTCTGGAATGATCTGGTTTCCAGGCTGAGGGTCTCAGGAGCTGGAACCAGCAGGTTGTGAAGGTCTCAAAAGTCACGGGCTTATTTTCAATAATCCTGATCAGAAATTCCAACCTCACTGGCCATGTTTACAATAATCAGAATAAAATTAGAATAAATGGCCACCTTTGAAAATAACTTTTGTTTTGCAGATCAGGCCCAAGGGGAATTCAGAGTAAGTCCCAGCATCCTGGGACGTCGTTGTGAAAAGTAGAAAATAAAAATCTTAACAAAGATGGTTTGATCGCATGCTGCAGCTTCTCTTTCTCCCCGCAGGACGGAGTACTCTTGTGTGTTTTTACTTGAGTGTTTTCGTATGTCGTCATCGCCGACCCGCCTTGAAACGCACATGCAGTCGTGGGTTTTGGCTCAACGTCAGCAGAACCGCTTTTAATTTCAGCATTTCAAAGAGCTACGAGACTGCAGTCTGCCCCAGAGGGATGCACCTCACCAACAGCAGTAGCCCCAGGATGCAGAG
This sequence comes from Pao palembangensis, assembly GCA_015343265.1. NCBI lineage: Eukaryota > Metazoa > Chordata > Actinopteri > Tetraodontiformes > Tetraodontidae > Pao > Pao palembangensis. The sequence continues at coordinate 12,059 of JABWDL010004529.1, read as the reverse complement.
ACGGGGTATCCGCTATCCACGCTAGGCTAGCAGCTCTCCGACAAACTGGACTATTTGTGGATACTCGGGACAACTCAAGACCAGGAGCTGCTGTGAAACATCACTTAAGAACAGTGTCGCCATTCAGCTCCAGCGAGCAGGCAGAAGCTCCTTGAAGGAGTTAAGACCTGTGGCGGTGGGAGGGATCTGTCTTTGCATCAGTGATGCCTGGGGGGGTGTCGCTGGTGTGCTGTGTGAGTTTATGGTTCCTAAATGCTGCCCCCTCTGTCTTTTAAGGGATTTTACGGCCATACTGCTCTGTTTACATCCCTCAGAGCTCCAGATCTGGGAGGCGTTCGCCGAATTGTTGATGCTTTTCTCACCTCTGCTGAAGATTTCAAACATCGGCCTGCGTTAGCAGAGGGGCTACTAGTTAGCACTAGTAAACTTGATGCAGGTGCCACAGTATATCAGCAAAGAAGAGTGTTTAAATCTAACCATCTGAAATGGTTTATGCCAGACATGTCAAACTCAAGGCCCGCGGGCCACATCCAGTCCACGGAACAATTGTACCTGGCCCACAATTTAATATTTCGTATCTATTAGAATTGGCCTGCTGGTATTTTGCATGCACCCATTGATACTACAAATCCCAGAGTGCAAAGCTGCAGGATAGCACTCTAGTCCAAACCCAACACAGTTGGAGGTGATGCACCTTTAGATTGGATGCTCGGCCAATAAACCAAAAGCAGAAGCAGCGCAACTACGCTACGCCCAACTTTATCATCTGCTTGAACTTTAAGCTAACACCCAAAACATATCCAAACAAAAGGTGAACGCTGAGGTGAACAGGGCATTTCACGGCAGGTGGGAGCCAGAGTATATGTTCACGAGCATAATGCAAAAACCTGTTTGTCTTTTATGCGACCTAAAGTGACTGTCCTTAAAGAATATAACTTGAGACGGCACTATACAACAAAACATGAGGACAGGTACAAAGGTGCAAATGTTTTTTGGATTTTCTCCTGTTATCGCAGGGCATGTTGCTAAAGGTTCAGAAATATTTATTATTATCAAAAAAATGAATTATATTTTACTGAATAGTTGTTTCAAGTTTTATTCTTTACTTTATTTTTAATCTTAATTTAGATTTGAATTTGTAAGAAATGAACATTTCATTTGAAATTCGAAAATCTTCCAATAAAGAGCAACACAAACAAGACCGCTAATGTATCGTTATTTAAAATTTGTTCTCATTACTTGTTTAATCACTGAGGTTGGTTTTGTTCTGAATTTTTTCTTATGACCTGAAAAAAGTTAAATTCATTTTTTTGTATGAATGATTTCTAACAATACATCTAAAAGGACAAAAACAAACATTAAAAACCAATGTTTATCCCGGTTGTTCTCTGAATGAGTTTGACACCACTGGTTTAGGCTAATGAACGTAAAGAACTGTTCTTCGAGCTGCTCCATCCAGCACACGAGCAGTTGAGCGGGAACCACAGCGACACAAAGGACGAACACGTTATTAACGCACACCTTTGTTAGCATTAATAACCATTAACACACTGCATTAACATGCACGGATGAACAGTCTCAACACTCCAGCTAAAAGCGGTTTAATGTCCTCTTACTCTGGATCCACTCGTTCTCCGGCTCTCCCACTGTTCACACGCAGCTTAGAAACTGGATGATAACAAGTGCATATTTTAGTCTCGAGACGACTTAAAATAGACGTGATGAAGAGCGCGGAGGAGTTCTGGTCCGCTCGGCGGCACAAATTGATGAAATGCCAAAGTGGCGCGTTGGGCTGTTCTTGCTCTGTTGATTGCAGGTCGCTCAGTCAATGTAATCTTCTGAAATCAGACTAATTACAAAGTTGGACGCCAACTTTTATTGGCTGTCTGAAGCTCTGATGACAGTCTTGGGAGAAAACTGTCAGCGAACAGAGACGTGCACGCTGACATTCCAGCGCGAGGCTGTTTTTCAGAAATCCCCATCGCGTGGCTGAGGGATTGTTTACGCTCTGTTGACGCTAAACTCGACCCATCGCGAGGCTCGTACGCGACACGTGCAGACGCCATAATACGGCTGTCCCGACCACGCACCAGCTGACTTCTCCAGTTGTTGCTTCTATAACTTTCCATTTTCTCACTGATTCAGTTCACACACACATACGATTAACGCAGCGCACGGGTCGCTGCACACACGCGGAATTAATTTACAGCACGCATGAACACAGAAGCGTGACACACATTTCTGCTTCAACACACACGTGATGGAAGAACAACACAAAGATGCGTTCATGCCAGAACGAGCACGGGACAAAGACGCGCACGCGTTTGTTCTCCTATCTGTGTGAGGACTTCTGTGGATGTCATCCAATCTCCAGCTGCTGATGCTAACCTCTAACCCTGACCCTGACCTTGACCCCAAACCCGGCTCCGTCCTGAACCTTCAAACCACGTCTGGACCCTCAAACGCATCGTTGTCGTCATGAGACTTCGTCAGACTAATGTCCTCATTTCCAGTCAGAAACCGTTTGCTAGCTACAGCCTCAAGTACAACCTGACCCAGGTGTGAATCACAGAGCGACTGGAACTCACGTATCCATCAGATCCCATAATCACCACTATTATGTGGAATCCAAAGTCAAATAATTAGAATAGCACTTTGTACGTTAGCATATCCGAGCACACTCGGTAGCACTCATAGCTTCACACTTGTCACAGGTGTCAACATCACTCCAACAATGGCAGCTGAGACCTGCTAGCAGCAGAGAAATCAGGTGACCACGTCCTCTTCCCAAGAGCCAATAGGGATGTGGATGTCAGCGAGGCTGTGGATGAGGGAAGGACATCACCTGACCTACTGATGGTGCTCAGGTGGTTGTACAAGAAGAAGGAAATTCACCCATCTGACCGTTTTCTTCGACGCGCAGCAGAGTAGTTGTAGCTGCGGACTGAACGGTTGTCGGAGGCAACAGTTGCTGCAGCTAATGACGAGTTTTTGTTTTTCTTCGATTGTGACTGATTATTATTTAACACCTCCTGACAGACAGCTGTGTTTGAAGAACAACCGCTGACACGTTTCACCCTCAACCTATTCATCTTTTATTGTCTTTGCAAACTGCAGCTTTCTGCGTCTAAGTATGCGACTGTGTATTCCTCTGCAGGTTTGTGTGTATCTGTGTGTGTGTGCGTGTGTGTGTGTGTGTGTGTGTGTATGTGTCTGTGTGATCTCTTTTGTGTCTTTAATGAGGCAAAAATTGTTATCATCAAAAATGTTTGTCTACCTCACACGTTTCTAATGAACAGCTGCTCAACGTCTGAAAGTGCTAAACCCCCACACAAATACACACATACATGCTCACACACACACGCGCACACATATAAACACACACACACACTCAGAAACACACTCACACTCATCCTTGTACTTCTATTTTTATGAGGACTTTCACAGACCTAATGTATTCCCCCAGCCCCCGATCCTAACCCACACCATTCCAACTAACCCCCTGATCTAACCCTGTCCCTAACTCTAACCCTGACCTCTGACCTCTGACCTAAATCCAGTTCTCACTCCAACCTTAAAGCCAAATCTGAACCCTCAAACAGGCCTTTGAAGTTGTGAGGGGAAATGTCCTCAATTTGCTAGTAGAATGAATTTTTGGTACTGTGTAGCAAGTAGAAGAACACATACACACACACACACGCACACACACACGCACACACACAGATACATCCAAAGTTTCATGGTTGCATCAACAGAGTGGAGAGTTTAAAGGGATGGAACAAGGCTGAAACACGCAGCAGCAATGGTCCGTCTGCTCCGCCAGCATCGTTCACACGTGTAAACGTGTGACTGCATAAAACCAAAGCAGACATGTCTGATCTGAGCAAGCAGTGGACACCAGTGCACCAGCGAGTCCCTCACAAACCACCTCTCTCATGTGGCGACACGTCTGTGTTCTGAAGAGACACTGAAACAGAACACTATCACGAAGCTGACGCTGAATATTTTCTCACCTGACTAATTGAGCCTTAATTCGCGTAAAATAAAGGCGTAACGAAGTGCACAACGCTGCAGCCGCATGACGTCTCCCTTCGTCCTTCTGTGACCTCATTAAAGAGCCATAAGTGAGTGACAGACAGGAAGTCTGCTTGCAAAGGTGTCATCGTTTCACCTTTCCTTCCCTGCCGTTTCAATTAACGTCTTCCTGACACGTTTCCCAGCACGCCACCAGGAGCTGCTCTTTCCCAGCACCACCTAGTTCGGTGTCACACGAAGAACCGCACAGTACCGACATCCATCAGACATGCAACCACGACGCCAACAGATGGACAAGCCTGCTGCCCCAGAACAGGGCAGACGCGTTTTAGCAACTGTGTTTGGGACAAACTGCGAGCGTACCGAGGGAGGCCCGCTAACACCAGTATACGGTCTGCAGCCGTTGTTGCGTAAACGTTGGCAGCGGTTTCAGTCATGCGTACGACAGCTGCAGGCAACTGAACTTGCTGAGTATTCACAGACCATACCTATGCATAGAAGAAGACCTGTGAGAGTGGAAGAAGACTGGCATGACTCCCAATCCACGTTCAACGCAGGTTTTTAGTTTGATGGTTCAGGCTTGCTGGTAGAAGCAACTCCACCTCCTCACCAGTTCACTGGGAAACTCTGGTGCTGCTGGTTTGAAAATGTTCACTGTTGCGCTTCTTTAAACACATACACATGTCTGGTTCATTACTGCCAACTACTGGCCTGGCATGTGCATTACAGCGTTTTGGTGGTTTGTGTGAGCGGAGATCGTTTTCCATGCATGGCCGTCTGCACAGGGATTCTGAAAACGTTGTCGTTTAACTGTGGGCCTAACTGTAATCCAGTGGTGGGCAATTCTTCAGCCTGAAGGGCCACATTGGGTTTTAGATCTTGATGGTGCAGGAAAACTAACCCTCCAAATGAGGATTGAAGGTTATCTAAAAATCCTGCTTGATGGACTATTGACTGAGAAAATATTTAGAAGAGCCTTTAAATTGGTCCAACTAGAGATGGATGAAGAAGCTCTAAATGATGTTTGGCCCCACCTTCTTGAGAGGACATGTTAGCATGCTAGCTGAAGGGGGGGTATGAACCTTTTTCTAACCAATTAAGCTGACAACCCTCTTCATTCGGCTTTTGGAGAAATGATTGTGAAGGCTCTGAGGGCCGGATTAAATAATTCATTGGGCCACATGTGGGCCCCGGGCCTTAGTTTGCCCACTTCTGCTATAATCTAAGTATCAGCCGAATGTGATTTGGACAACCTCGAGGCCGCGTCCCTGACGTCAACTTGGCGCTCTAAAGGAGATGGGACTTTCACAGTCAACTGTGCCAAAAGCAGCAGTGAAAAGCAGGAGAAAAATCTATCAGATGTCTTTAAAGAGGCGAGAGGAGACAATGTCTGTGGGACAGACATTGAATTGAATTGAGTGACCATTTTAGTGAGGAATGAAAACAACAGCTCAAAGCTCAAACTGGCTTAAGAGAGGCTGTCAATAAAATAACAGAGACAATTTTCACAGACCTTAGATGAGACTGGGGGACAGTAGCACACGTGGTTTATGACAATTCTTTGTAAGAGTGTCAGAAAAGCAGTGAGATGGTGGTAAAGATGCTAGAGAATCATGCTTCAGATGATGTTTAAAAAAACATAAAATATAAATATGCTTAATCTTTCCATGACTGAGAAAAATGATAATGCAAAAATGTATGTATTATAATTAATAATGGCCAGCAATGTGCTGGTCCGCGCGCATACACACAATAACGTTCATATTTTTATTTTTTGAGAAGAACAGACAAACCGGAGCCAGAAAAATATAGCGGAAGTTCGTAAACCGGAATATTTTTTAGTCGGAACAGAAAAATATTTTGTTTGAGGGGGACTCATAACAGGGTTGAACAGTATGTCCGCTAGGAAGAGACGGCAAACGTGTTAAGGTATGTTAAAATCTCGATATGAACAAAATAATTTATGATTTTGTTGTTTTAATTTCCTCAGAGTTTAGTAAGGTTTTAAGATTAGCGATGTGTGATCATCCCTAATTATGATTCTAATTAATTCGGGTTTCTTTGACTGCTTTTAGGTAAGGACCCGCGTAAGATTCAGTCACTAAACAGCTGATCAAAATACACAACCTTTATAAGTGTGTGTTTTATCTTAATATGTATAAGAGCTCAGAAAGCTGTCCGGCTGTTTACTGAAGCCGCTCACGCACGCACGCACACGCTGAACGACAAGAAGAAATTAAAGTCGGTCACTTCCTTCACCATGTCATCTTCAGTGAACAAGGGGGCCCGTTCATCTTTCTTCCTTTCTTTCTCCCATTAAGTGCTTGGTTTCAGGCCAGGGTACCAGTACAGGGTTGTGTTCCTGATGTGTGGTGATGTGCTCAGCAGGGATGAGCGAAAACCAGGAGGCGGATCTGTACAGTGTCCTCGGAGCCACTTCCTGTGACACTGTGCAGCACATTAAACACAAGTACCAGCAGCTGGTTTTACAGGTAAACACTGATGCGTGAAACATGCTAAATTGCACCAGGATGGTGGAAGCTACAACCAAAACAAGTGTACTGGTGCAGACATGTGACAAGTGTCCCATGTACGTGTTTGTTTTCAGTACCACCCGGACCGGGTCAGAGGCGACTCTTCCTTAGAGGCAGAGTCTGCTCTGAAGACGTTTCTAGAAATAGATGCAGCCTGGAGGATCTTAAAGGACAAGGAAAGCAGGAGGCAGTATGACCTGAAGCTCAGAGGTAGGTGGCCCACAGACAGATGCAACCTTTGCTACAATTCTCCTGGAGCATCTTGGATTCACCTGTTCTGAACAGATCAGTTCTTCTGTACGCACCAAACTGGACTAAAATGAAGTGTTCTGTGGAAACACAGCTCCCAGAATTGATTGTTCTTTACAAAATAACTGCGAAAGAAAGCTCATAGTGTTTTGAATGATAATGAATGTTGTTGCTTCTTCAGCACAGGAGCTGACGCAGGATTGGCCAGTCGACTCTTCAGTCTGTCTGGAGGACATGAGCTGGGATGAAGGTAAGCGGTTGGTCTGACGTGTCCTCGTCAGTCACGCTTCACTTATTCCCATCACCTTCTCCACAATCATGCTGTCGTTTCAGACAGCGGCATGTATACGTATGGCTGTCGCTGTGGAGGAGCCTTTGCTATCTCAGAGGAGGAGATGAAAAAGCCTGATGAAGAGGAGGAGGACGGGGGGCTGGTGGTTTGCTGTGACACGTGTTCCCTCAGTGTGTTTGTCACAGCGCAGAAAAAGCCCCCGCACGGACCAGAGAGCTGATGCTGCCGTCTGGTTCTCGGTGTCGGACCTGTTCCTGTGGGTGGGTTAGAAGACAACAGTCATCAGCATCAGCCTCTCCAGCTGCATGGACCAGTTCAAGGGGCTTTTTCAGACCCAAACAAAGGGAGTTGAGAGAGGGCGGAGCTTCAAACAAGGGCGGCGGCTCTATGGGTGAAATCAACCAACCACAGTTGCAGGTTGTACAGGAAGTTCCTGCCCAATCGGCTGTCATCAGGTGTAGATCCGCGGCAGCCTGGTTTTAGGACGACCCGGCCCATGACCCCCCCCCCCGCAGGAACAAACCGCAGGATAATTAATTTCACATGAACATGGTAACAGCAATAAGAAGACTGGGTTTTGAGTGTAAACCAGCTGTTGTGGGTCAGGCTAACACCTCCAAGACCTGAAATGGTGAAGGTTCCTGACGTTGAGACGTGGTGGTGCAGCTGATGCTCTGGTCCTTGGAGACTGGCAGGTTTTGTGCAGGCGGTACACTCTGGGGGTCTTTGCTACATGTCTCGACCTGTCTCCTGGCAGCTCTGATGTCAAGCAAACGTGGAAACGGAAGGGGCTGAACAGCACTTGACCTTGACCTTTGACCTTAACTTCAAAGTCTCCTAAATGTGATTTCTCAGCACGAACAAATGAATGTTTCTGTTAGTGTGCTGCTGTGTGATGAGGAATAAAAGGAAAATAAAAAAGGTCAGATTTATTTTTGTCATTTATTCTTGTTCTCCAGCTCAGATTCATGAAGGCCTAAAACGAGGTAACAAAAGACCAGGATGGTGACATAAATCTCTTATATTACAAAGTGAACTAGAAGGTAAAAGAGAAATGAAAAAAAAAACAAAAAAATCCTGAACCGGTAATTTTACTCTGATTCTTTCTGGATTTTCTGCTGCATTTCAGTCGGACATATTCCATGGAAAGGAGTCGGATTCTTTGTTCTTTAAAGCGAATCACTCCGTGCGTATCATAAAACTCCCTTTTGTGTCAGTGAGCAGTGATTACGGGACTGGCTGGAGGTCCTGACCCCCCACCCGTCCAGGTCCATCGTGCTAAATGACAGAGCTAATCTGGTCTGTGTGGGGCTGCACGACACAAAGAGATAAAAGCTGCTAACGACTCTGCTCCGGCTGCTCGCTCGGCCTGCAAAGGTCACACAATCTCCCCGTGACAATCATCTCCCTCTATTAGCGTCCGTCCATCCGTCCGTCCGTCCGTCCCCTTGTCAGAGCGGAGAAGAATGTCTGTGTTTGAAGGTTTGGTGTCAGGTGTTTTATTTGCCCTGACGGTCGCCGCAGCGTTGGACATTGTCTGCTAACACCAACAGCAAGGGCGGAGGCTGGAGGGCCGGTGTTTGCACGAGTGACAGTTGATGTACAAATGAGGGGTTGGTAGAACAGAGTGACACGCACGCACACGCCAAATCTCTCACGTCAAGACATCGGTACAGTTACATCGGTTAGGTGGTTTTCTCCCAGCCCCGCCCCTTGTCCCCTCACGCTAGCAAATAAACCACCCTGCTAATTCATCAACACCTGATTAGATGCAGAAACTTCCTCGTTAGACAGCTGATCAGTTCAGTGGCCGATGCTATAAAACATGAAATATTACCCGTGGGCTGATATGCAGTCCCGCTGTACACACACACACAAGCAGCAACGGTTCTCTGGTTGTGTGTGTGTGTGTTTCTGGGTAAAGTATTAGAACTGCTGAACCTCACATTAAAGTACCACAGCTGGAGACTTAGCTGGTATGTAAGACAGAGGTGGGCAAACTAAGGCCCCTGCCTATGCTGTTCCTCTTTTTATAACAACCTGTATTTTGTATCTATGTATTATGTATATTATGTCTGATATGTTTGTATTTCTATGATTCTATGATTGCTGCATATTTGTTCCTCTCTCGCTCTCTCTTTATTCTCTCTGTCATGTCTCCTTCTTCTTCTCCTCCTTTACCCAGCCGACTTTCAGCAGGATGGATCCTCCTTGGTCCTGGTCCTGCTCAAGGTTTCTTCCTGTTAAAAGGGAGTTTTTCCTGCCACTGTGCTTACCTGGGGGTTCAGGCTCTGGGTTTCTGCCTCTGTAAAGCACCTAGAGACAATTTTATTGGAAAAGGTGCTATATAAATAAAATTGAATTGAACCGAATTGAATCATCCATCTCTAGTTGGACCAATTTACAGGCTCTTCAAAATATTTTCTCAGTCAATAGTCCATTAAGCAGGATTTTTAGTTAACCTCTGATCCTCATTTGGGGGGGTTAGTTTCCCGCCCCACCTGGCTGGCCCCTTCATCAAGATCTAAAACGCAGTGTGGCTCTTCAGGCGAAATAATTGCCCACCCCTGACGTAAGATGTGCTACAAACTCACTTATTGGTGCAAACGCAGAAGTCAGCGACCAGTGTTCCACGTTTTTATAAAACCAAAGTCAAACTTTTCATAATCGAGTGACGTCAAAGCGAGGCATCTTAAAGGGATCTGGGAAATGACCTGAGCGATGAGGGAGCACTTTCTTCACCTCCAGCAGAAACGGCTTCAAAGGTGTAACTGTGGATCCCAGGAGAGCTCTCTCTAGGTAGGCGGGTGATAAATGTTTAAGGCTTTGTGGTTGTCCAACGTGTACGTTTGTGTGATTTTCAATGTCCTGAACAGACAGCCTGTTAGCCTCTAATGTGGGTTCTCTTACCTGAGAGTGCACACGCGTGGTCCAGCTTCTGAGACACCTGAGAAGCCTCTCTGGTGCTGTTTTTACACCACATTTGTGTAGGAAGAAGACTGAATAGAGTCAGAACCAAAGAAATGGAGGAAGATAAAGTTGAGGGGCAGCAGCCAATCAGACAACGAGCACCAACCTTTTACTGAGGTTTGGAATCAGCTTTCAAGGATCTGGGCATGAGAGAGCAGCGCCTAGGTGACCTGGGCACTTGAGAAAGTGAAGGATTATTATTTAAAGCAGACACAGCCGCCTTAATCAAAGCGTTTTTCCCTCTGCGTCGTCACTAATTGGCTTCTGTTCAATTCCCCAGAGACCCTCAGGGCTCATCAAGTCGTTAGCATGCTACTAGCTTGTTGGTAACCATTTTATTGGATGAGTGACTAGAAAAACAGTCAGTACACCACTTAATTCAGTGTGTGTGTGTGTGTTTCTAGTTCTTATCAGTCATTTTTCCCCCAATACCAGTGGGGCTGGTGGTTGGGGGTATCTGGTGGGGGGTGCAGCACCCGAATAGCTGAGAAGGGACGGGAGCGCGAGTGCGTCCTGGATGGCGCTAAGCTGCTTCAGTCCAGGTTAAGCGTGAGTAATCTGTGTTGGCTCACAGGGCCCTAATAGGTCCTGGGTCCCCACTCCTCACCCTTGTTCCCTCTGTGCTTAATCTGCCCCTCCCCACCTGCCCCCTGCCCTGGCCCCCTGCCTCCACCAACCCCAGCCCCATTGTCTCCATTTAACAGCTTCAGAAGCTGCACGGATGAGCCCTAAAAGACTCCAAGAACTCTTTTTTATTCTCATTTTTATTAACATATTTGACCCGGGGTTGACAAAAACACCAGTGACAAAGTCTAAAAAAATACAAAAAATTTTAATTTATTTTACGTAGTTCTTTTTTGGGTGAACCAGGGAACACAGTTCAACCCATCCTTCAATTTTACTTTGGGACATTTTAGAATTCACCTTCTTTTATTTAGTTCCACAGATTCCATCACCAGAGTGATTAAATGCTTAAATAACAGGCTTGTCTGGAACACTTTGAGATCAAAGCCTGGAGGCGTGGCCTGTTGTTAGAATTGCTTTTATTTTCATTTTTCTAATAAGACTTGAATAAAGTCTTATAAATCTTTAATAAGAATTGTATAAAAACCTTTACTTGGACTTCTGAACCCTCATCACCATTATTAACAAATACTGTTAGCAACGATAGTCACAGCGGTAATAAAACCTCATCCTTATGGTGGTGATGTTTAACGTATGGAGTTATAAGTGAAGACATCAGAGCGTCAGTAGGACAGGGAGCGTGGCTGGGGTTCCATCACACGGGGATTATCCCTGTGGACCCCCACCATCAGTACTAGCAAGCCACCAATTGTGCCTGAACATTCTACACTTTCACACCGACAGATGTGCTGGAGGAAACATCTGCGACACAAAACCGTCTCAGAATCAAAATCTGTACCATAAACTAGGATATAACCTCACATACATTTGAATGGAGAATTGTGATTGTGTTATACACACACACGCATGCACGCACACACACACACACACTTTGCTGATGGAGAACAATCTTACAGTTTATGCTTCTGATGCCCTCAGATGGAAAGATCAGGCCTGCTGTGTTCTAGAACCTGGAACAACAAAGTCAACAACAGAGTCAACAAATTCAACAACAGTCGACAAAGTTAACAACAGACTCAAGAAAGTCAGCAGAGTCAACGAGAGAGTCAACAATTTCAACGACCGGTCAACCAATTCAACAACAGAGTCAACAAATTCAATAACAGAGTCAACAAATTCAACAACAAAGTCAACAAATTCAATGACAGAGTCAACAAATTCAACGACAGTCAACCAATTCAACAACAAAGTCAATAAATTCAATAACAGAGTCAACAACTTCAATAACACAGTCAACAAATTCAACGACAGAGTCCACGACAGTCAACAGACTCCAGAAAGTCAACGACAGAGTCAACGACAGTCAACAAATTCAACGACAGAGTCCACAACAG